>VOQK01015617.1:15618-41069 GCA_015052645.1 Benitochromis conjunctus
AAATTTTTTTCCCCCAAAAAAAAAAGAAAAAAAAAAAAAAAAAAAAAAAAAAAAAAAAAAAAAAAAAAAAAAAAAAAAAAAAAAAACACACTAAAAAAAAAAAAAAAAAAAAAAATAATTAAAAAAAAAAAAAAAAAAAAAAAAAAAAAAAAAAAAATAAAAAAAAAAAATTAAAAAAAAAAAAAGAAAGAAAGAAAGAAAGAAAAAATCCTTTGAATTTATCAATCAACCAAAACATATACAGATTTTTTGAAGAAAAAGGTGAACAAGGAAAGTGTTTCTTTTGGGGCTGATACATACATACATACATACACACAGCACGAACACAATGGTCTCACCAAACATGAAGACATTTCAGTCTGATTACTGTCACAGACAAACCCACTGACTCAACATCAAAGTAAACTCCT
Organism: Benitochromis conjunctus; assembly: GCA_015052645.1. Classification (NCBI taxonomy): domain Eukaryota; kingdom Metazoa; phylum Chordata; class Actinopteri; order Cichliformes; family Cichlidae; genus Benitochromis; species Benitochromis conjunctus. Next base: position 16,029 of record VOQK01015617.1, read on the forward strand.
CATATTGGCGTGAAGATGATGATCATAACGCTCCTGGATGCCTTGAACTGTTAAGCAACTAAAGTTAGACTGAACGACTAACTCTCGATAAACACCAAAGAGCGGGCCGTAGACTTCTGAATCCTCCGTCTTCAAGGTCACTCTTTGCTCTCCAGGCCCAGCTCCACGACCTCTTCGCTGAGAATGGCTTCTGGTATACCTCCCTCTCCTTGAAAAAGCTCCTCCATCAGCTGCTCCCCAGCGCTGCCAGCCCGCGACGCCCACAGAGCAGCACCCTCCCGCAGGCCCAGCGTGCGCAGCAGCCGTGCGTAGTCCAGGAATGCAGCTTCGATAAGTTTATGTGCATGGTGTGTTAAGGAGATGCCACAGCAGAGCGACTTAAACCTTTTATATACTGGCAAATCATCTATAGAAGTTCAAGAAAGATTAATCAAGTGTTGGTTTAATTATATTATTGAACCAAATCTAAAAAGGTAACAAAAAACAAAAGCGTTAAATGAGAGTAACATAATAAATGCAGAAGCTCAGCTTAGCTATACTGTTAGCTTCCCGCCAGTGCAAAATGTGTATTACATTTAAAAACACTGAGTGCTCATGTGGAAAACAAAAGCTATATATAAGAAACAGTCCAAAACAGACCACCCCGTGTGAGAAAGCACTTGGCGACAGTGGGAAGGAAAAACTCCCTTTTAACAGGAAGAAACCTCTGGCAGAAAAAGGCTCAGGGTGGCCACCTGCTGCTTACGTGGTTTCCTGACATCCTAAGGACCTGCTAGCATCAAGGAGCTGAGGAGCTATTGTTTGTGTGTCACTGCTCAAAATGGTTTTTAGGCCATAAATATGATCTTTCTTACTATTAGCTTCTTGAAGGGAGGACTGGTTGGTGTACTGCACTGATTTTCTTTTCTTTCTTTGTTTATTTTTTTGCACTGCTACAGTACAATGACTTCATTCGCCCTCTTGCACATTGTACATTTGGCTGAGGCGAGTACTAAATTTACAAAGATTAATTGGTCTCTCTCTCAAACACACACACGAGCACACACACACACTTGCACTTTTGTGTGGGCCTAACTTCTAGGCAGTGTTGGCTTATGTACTCACAAAGTCTGAAAAAGAGATATTTTTACTGAAATGCTGTTTGATGTTACTGTCACTTCTCCAACAAAAACCTGCGCTTGAAGAGAGCCTGGCTTGATCTGGTCCTCATGAATCAGAACTCGCTTTGTGGTTAAAACGCAGAGTAAACACAGCTCTGACAAGTCAAACAGATATCTTATTACACAGCAGAGATTTCTAGATGAAATATTGCTTTTAGGTGGATGTCAGATTCTTTTTCTTCTCTCACAACATACTCAACGTGTATTAGATAAAATAGAGATTGCACAGCGCTGTACGCATTAAAAATGTGGCTGATCAAAAGAAGGGTTTGGTAGGACAAATGTAGACATAAATTCTTGTTGAGGGTTACAGGTTATCTCAGTTGAGTCACAGAGTAGCAGAGGAACACTACAGGATGCCATGCTACTTAAGTTAGATGGTAAATATATTTAAATCGTACAGATAAGAAATCTGTGTCACATCTGTGCCCATAGATGGTGATAGACAACAGGCTTTCAAAGTTTAGGTTGAAAAAGTTCTCTAACGGTTCTCTGTGATCACAGTGTGTTACCGGCTATGGGGAAAGTGTGAAATAGAGCTTAATGTGCTCTGCAGAGCTTCTAAATTGACCTTCACTGTGAAGCTGCCTACTATCAGGTGCATACTTGTAACGTGTAACAATAATGGGGGTTTCAAAAAGGATATTGGACGAGTCGTTGGCCTCCATCACCCCATACTTCAGACAGGCTTCGATGAAGAGGGCTGCACGATCAAAGTATCTCATGCTGTCCAGGAGATGGAAGGAAGAAAAGAAGGATACAGAGAGGAGGAGGTGAGAGGGTCTATCAGAAACCAGCATCGTCCCTGCCTTGATGCCTGTGTTCCTAAAGAATACATCAACCTTGTCGTCCTCATGTCTCGCTAATTCTCTGTGAGAGCTTTTTGTTGCCAGAAGCATCTGGGAACATGAACTGTTAGGGAGGGGGGACCAGTATTCCCAGAGGAGATCGATGCTGAGGTAAGAGACACAGATACAGCCCACACCCTATACTGTGGTTTGTCCTTCAGTGTACCCATGAAGAAAAGGACAGGCGCTAACTGTGAAAGTGCAACGTCTTAGAACAAAAACCTTAAGTGTAAGAACGGGAATCTCATTTTAGAGAAGAAAAAGTGAGCTAATATATCTATACATGCATGTATTTGATTACATGGGATAAATACAGGTCAGAATAGATAAAATCCAATATTTTTAAGAGTCTTATCTTCCTATTTCTGAATCTACAGCATGTTCCTACCTGTGGAGCATCTCTCCTACTTTGTAAAAGCAGCCCAGTGAAAGCAGCACCAGAATGGCTTTGGATTTATGGTTGACCTGTGGGGAGCAAAGGTGTTCTGCCCAGCGCTTCAGCACGTCTGAGCTCTCCGCTGGGTTCAGACGCACCTGGAAGCAAACATGACACGCAAAAGCATGAAACAGTGTTCTTAGTTTGTCACTCCCCTGCTAAAACACACTGTGTGCACAATTATTAGGCAACTGAAGATTCATTTTAGTAGCGAACAGCTACAGCACTCTTGGTAAATCCAAAATGTTGATGATGTATGTGAGAACTGTGCTGTATAAAAATCATGATCTTCTGAAAAGACGGAGACCTTTTGATGTACCGCTGCTTGAAGAAAGTGTCTTCTAAAAACTAGCAGTCGGTTTGGGAGTTGAGTTTGAGTCCATCTTCAACCCAAAAAGATACAACTAGCTCATCTTTAATAACACCAGCCCACATCAGTACCCCACCGCCACCTTGCTGACGTCTGCTTCAAAGTGGAGCTTAAGAGCCCGTTACCGATCTATCCAAAGGCCCGTCCATGTGGCCGGACAACAGTCCCTTTCATCTGATCTTTAGATATTTTTTGGCACAGTACTGACGTTTTAACTTATGTGTCTTGTTCAGTGGTTGTCGGGTGTCAGACTTCCTTGCTGTGGCCGTGTCTCTGAGCACTGAACACCTTGTACTTCAATCCAATAAGCATTCAAGTTTATATAGCTTATAGTTGGAAAATATGCATGAAAACAATAATATGGTCAAAATGCTTGCCTAATAACTGCACACAGTGTATGTTTGTATAAACACATCGCAGTCTAGGAGAGCTTAAATATGTGACCACTATGAGAGTTCCCTGATGTAGCTGCAGAGCTAATGCAGTAGCTAACAGGAAAACAAAGTTAAGAGAATAAATGATGGCGCCATAAGTGTCACACATCCACAACTCACATGCCCACAGATTTACACTATCCAAACATTACTCAGTATCTGATCTTCATCCTGCTGATGGATGCCGTCATGCTGAGTTACCTTAGCCAGCCATGCGGCTCGGTTCCACTCCCCGTAGGTCTGCAAGTAGCGGCAAGCATCTGCTGCCTTGTCAATCAAACACAGCAGCTGAACTCCCTCTGATAAACAGCAGAAGATTGACAAGTCGTACACATTTTGTGAGACATCATAGCTAATCAGTACCAAAGGTGGCCAACTTGGCCCTGAAAGCAGCAGAATGGTTTCATTACACAATGCTACTATTAGCCAAATTGATATGATGAGCAATATTTGATTTATTGATCGATTCCAATGCAAATTTTTCCCATTTAAATTAAAAATAAAAAGATTCCCAGGCGTTCTATAAAAATAAAAATGTTCTATCTGGTATCAGATGTAGAGGAAAACTACCTGCAAGCTTGCCATTAGCTATCATATTGGTGGCCACTAGCTTGATTGTAGACTGCGAGGGGCCTGAAGAGGTGATGGTGGTCACTAGGCAGGCCTTGAGTGAATCACAATAGTAGCTGGGGTTGTCTGCGCTCGTCTCCAACAGTAATTGCACCGCCCGGTCCGTCTGAGAGCAACAACAAAGAGATGAGAGCGTAATTACCGTGGCAGCAGAGAGAAACAAGGCATTAGTAGCTCTGATAGGTAACCACTGTGTTCGAGCTGAACAAGACAGAGCTGCGAGGGGAAATTATGTTTATTATCATGCTTTTCATCTGCTGTAGATGAAGGCTGGAGCTCGTGCTGGGGTCAGCACCGACCGGCCTCTGCCTGTCTGCCTGCTGGATAACTGCCCCTCCGGCAAACAGCCGGCTGATTGCAGCTTGTGATTAGAGGGAGAGTGGTGACATTGAGAGGTGAAAGAGGTGATGTCAGTCCCCGCAGGCTGTGAGGCTAGGGACGACAGGAGCAGCGCTGATTTTCTTCACTGCGATATGAACTATTTCTGATTATGACATTTCAGCTCACGTGCACGCATAGCTAAGGAGGTGTAGACTTGTATGGTGTGCAATGGAAAGTGTGGTGTATAGTGTACGCAGACATTTAAGCGGATACTTTTATCAGTTATGTGACATGACAACCCACAGCTATGGTCTCCATGCAGATGCACTTTAATTGTGCAGGCGGTGCGGTACTGTCATACTTACCTGACCCAGAAGGAGGAGCTGGTCAGCACATTTCTTAGTGTGTTCATAACTGGAGCGCTTTACTTCCTGCAGGTGAACTCGATCCAGCTGAAACTTCTGTTAAAAAACAAAACAAAAACACGAGGAGCAACAATTTAGGAATAAGTTTTTGTGTTGTGTCAAAAGTGCGTCCAGAAATCCATGGTTAAACCTTGAGTTTGACAGAGAAGATTTGAGTTAATACGCATACATTATACAGTATATAGGGAGAACGTGATGGATTGACAATTACATGAATACATATACCAGAGATGGAGAGTATAATTCTTTAAAAACTTCAAAAGTTTCTTGGGTGCCAGTCCTCCCTGTACTCCATTTCATTATTAAGTGTCTGTTTCCCAATTATTGGTGACAGGAGATCTCATCTTTCCCTGTCAGACACTTCACCTCGAAGATGAAGTCAGTGGAAGAAATACTCTGTTTGGTTTAGGTTAAGGTGTTCCTGGACAAGGCCACACAGGAGGCACAATGCACCATCCACTCGCTCACTACTGTGAATTCATCTTGACCTGCTCCATTCTCACATGGGTGAGATCACACTGACTTTGTACCGGGATGAGGCAGGTTAAAGCCTGCTCAAAGTCCGACGTGACTGATTCAGACATTTTTGTTCTCACGTGCACTTCTGCCTGGTATTGTATGGGGAAGTTTAGAGCTGCCTTCTTCATGTCTTTGAGTGTCTTTGACACCTCTTCCATCTGTGGAACAAAGGCTGAATGAGCAGTCCTCACCAGACGCCAGCTTCCCACATCCAGTTAATGCATCATATTAACTGTATGTGGGAAGTAAACAAGAATAGTTCTTTGTTCACTGATCACGCAGTGATAGAAAGAAAAAAAAAAAAAGGTTGATGTCTTTCTAACTGGGTTGTGTAGATGCAATATGTGGTCATTTCTTGGGGACTTTAAGGGTCGTCTCTGTGGGAGAGAGAAAGCATGGCATCTTAGCTTCGCCAAACATGACTTCATGACGTTTTTTTTTTTTACCTACACTCTAAGGCTCAGAAAGTCACTCAAACAGTCCTGTCAGTGGGAAAATGATGCGGCTGTCATCACGGTAGCTGCTGTTTGAAGGCCATGTCAGCTCTGTGGGAGTCGTGGGGCGTGATGCTGTATCCCTATAACGATGTGTAATACTGACACAAAGGGAGCTGGAGGACATGCAGAAAAATCACTGATGCGTTGGTGAAGATGTCTCCCTAGCTTCCCTGGCTCACTCAAAAATTGTCTCCCTGGGGGAAGGAGGATAGACGTTCGGGTGCTCACTTCCTCGGGGTTCAGTGAAGGTGGCATTGGATCGGATATATTCTTTAAGGAGGGCAGGGCGTCCCATGCATGCCTTAACAGGCCTGTTAAAGGAAATTCTTCAGGTTGGTTTCGCGTGGGCGCAATCCCCTCATCGAGATTGTGTGATTTTATGTACTGACTGCACTCTTTTCAATAAGCAAAAGATAGGCAAGAAAAATAAAAACAGCAGTTGATGGACAAAAGACTGAGTCATCAGTTTTGGGGAAAGATAGCAGCATAGTGGATTTCTTTATAAGAATGGCTACGCGCACACATTTATTGCTTCTACATCTACAACAGAGTCTTCTTTTTTTGGCTTCACTTTATTTTGATGAATTCTTCTGCAATTCAAAGCTGTGGGTATACTTCCTTGCAGAGATACCAAATGAGTTTAGCAACTTCAGAGCTGTGTGCTCTGTACTGGAGTCCGGGATATTAGTAATTACAGGCAGGCTGCTGCCACTGAAGTCGTTTTATGACAACAGGAGCCAAATGCTGCTGCACACTGTCTTGGTAGCTCTTTGAAAGTCCTAACTTTGTGATCACTGCATGGCCTCTCATTAGCAGGCAGCACAACTTTCACGAAAATGGAATGGTGCATAATCCATTAGAAAAAGATGTTAAGACTTTTTAATTGGAACTATACTGAGTGAAATTAGACAGTACATTTGCTTGTTGCTACTTAAAACCTTGAGCTGAAAGGTCTGGGGCACCATTTTTAACTGGCTAAATCGTCTTTTATCAAAAATGGATATTTTACTTTCTCGGGTATACGGAGGTTGGCACAGTGGGGGAAAAAACAGTACAGCAGCCAAAAAAATAATATCCAGAAAATGCTATGCCCACATGCACAGTAAGCCAATTTTTAATTATCTTATGTTTTTCAAACGGTCTCTTTTTAGGAGACTAGAAATTAAGTCAGTTCACAGACACAAAATGTGAAAACGATAGAAACATATGTGAATGGGAAACCTTTAGCAACACAAATGTTGTTCAGTGTGTTGAAAAACACATCTAATTAGTCTGATAACTGAAGATGAAAAGAGAAGAGTCATGTTTATAAGGACCTTGGATGCTGATGCAAAAATGTCATCATTCAGATGCTACGCAATCACACTGCACCAACAAACGAGACATTTTTAAGAGGGCCGCCAATAAGGGCTAGAATCACTCAGAGGAGAGGTAGGCATGGAGTTGACCTTAAAGGCTTAAAAATGTGGGCGAGAGTAGATCCACAGTGTCATTAGTAACAGAATGCACTGTTTGACCGGGGTGATATTGACACCGTGGACGATAAGGGACAGCCCGTCTGTGTTTGTTTGTGCATAGTCTGACTTGAGGACATTGACTGTCTTTGCGATGACTCCTGGGGGGATTTTTTTTTCAATGTTGGCTTAAACTTATTTGTCTTTACTTTCTGTGCTCACCAAAGAGACTGCACCAAGCACAGGTAAACACTTTCTCCGTCTTCTCTTATTGTACTGACCTGGAAGTAAGAGCTCTCACACAAAACATCGTGGCAGATGTCCAGGTGGTTCTGAGGTGATGGTTGGGCTCCCTCGCTTCGGGCCTGACCCTCTGCGGTGGATACAGTTAGCTGACGAGCCTGTGCAAATGACTGGATGTAGTGGGATGCCACCGTCCAGAAGTGAAGGTCTGACTCGTCCCCGAACAGCCTGCAGTTTGCCACAGAAAAACAAAAACGCATCACCTGAGTTGAATGTTCATCTCCGGACTAGTCAGATTCTGCAGCCTGAATCAGCACGGCACCTGGTTTCCCTACTCGTTTGCTCATTAACGACCACAGTTCCTCCATCATCCAGCCTACGCTTTGTCTGTAAGTGAGCTCTCCTCCTCCTCCCCTTCCTGCTTTACTTTCCTCAGCCTCCTTTAACGTATCGGCACAGACACACAGCTGTTGCTAGGTTACCTTATGACATTAACAATGGCATGGAAACTTGAGACAGCCAGCTGTAGAGAGATAATCGGAGCTCTCGCTGAGAGTGTAACCAGGGTGTTCGAGGAACAAAAATGGTCTTTTAGACTTTCCCGGTAAATCATGGCATTAATAACAGGATGCAAACAGGGGCGGGATGATATGATATTGCCTTTCTTTTCATACTGGCTGCTCCAGATTTGTCAGATGCTCGAGGGAAATGAAGGCTGAAGCAGAGACGAGATGAGAGTTGCTGACACAAGCGCAAGTCTCATGCTTTTTTTTGTGGAGGTTCAGAACTACACTTTACAGTTACAGCAAGTATATGCTCTTTGCCAGTTAACGTAAATGTTTGAAAAACTAAATAATTTGCTTTGCTCCATAATTTTGCACCTTCTGGCTCATCTTTCCAATCTGTTCCAAATTAAGTAGTTAAATTTTTATAATTACATTCCACAAATAACCAGAAATCTCTGCTAAAACATCAGTTTACAATATAGTAGAAAAAAAGAGGCCAGCCTTGTGTAATATACGCCTTCTCAAGTGATACGAAAGCTCATAAGAGCAGCCTCATTTCTCTGTTGACGACTATAGTATTTCCTCAACTATTCAAAGCAATAAAAAAGGGAAAACTTTCTAAAAAAAACAGCACTTGGAAAGAAAAAATACAAAAAACATGCTCCAGAGGTAGAAACTCAATGTAACACAAGCCACAACACATCACTGACAGTCAAGTTAGAAAACCTGTGATCACTGAAACCAGGCCGACTCTGTCTCTGCACCATGGCTCCATGAGGAAAAGAAAAAGCCAGGGAAAATGAAACCTGATTGTGAGATTATTAAAAAAAAAAGATGGAAAAGGACACAGGATGATGGGGAGACGGGCCAAAAAAATCAGTTGAAATAAAGTTACAGCAGTAATCAGAAGGTATTGAATGAGATGCAGAGCTGCAGTGGCCGTCTGGCTAAAATGACAGATGGCTACTTGGACAATCTAGAGCTGAAAAACAAGAGTTTCAGACTAGGCACAATGGAAATTCACGTTTCTCTGGCAACTCACTGCGTTTATTTGACTTTTCTAGAAAACGTGAAGATGAGCCGGAATACTGAGCGTATTTGGTGAGACGAGACCAAGACAAATTTTAAGCAAGAGCACAAATAGCATTGCAAAAACCTGAAATGCAGTCCTGAGAGTGATGCACCAAGGTGGGAGAATCTTCGAGAGTGCAAAAGGAACTGAGGAGGTGTTAATTACACGAGGCACCATGTATGGCCGTGGAGATTACAGAGAACAATACTGGCTGATGACATCACTTTTCATCTCCAGAAATCAGGCAGAAGAAGAATATTCCAGCATGATAACAATGCAAAGCATACAATCAAAAATCACGCAGGACTTTAGAAAGGAGACAAGTGACATCTATGACCTGGTCAAATGTGTTAAGCCAGGGTGTCAAACTCATTTGACATCTTGGGCCACGCTCCGATCACTGAAACTACATGATAAATATGTAAAATTACAGAAACCGTTCTGGTAGCTGCCCAGACTGACCTGTCATTTTAAAATGATGAGAAACATGAAAGGAACTCCTGTGTGTTATTTCAAAGATAGAAAAGGTCACCCCCTTCATCACTTTCATCGCTGCAATATCATTTAAGAACTTCGTTAAAGACTGATATCCTCCACACTGACAATGTTTAGTCTGTCATACAAAGTGAATATAGATATAGAAAAATATTTAAATCCCCCCAAAAACCTCAAGGTGTTCTTGCCTTTCTTGCACAACGAGAGCAAATATTCACTGGGCAACTTATGTAAAGTCAGAATTATTATTTTTATCAGAGAATATTATTACGTTAGTATTATTCTCTATGTTAGACAACTATTTTGTTCCTCGTCCCTTATGCTTTCATACTTGTGTTGGAACTCTGTAACTAAGGCTTTTATGAGTCTTTGACATAGATACACTGTCTGAATGTTAACAAAATAACCGCCCCGGGGTACTAGCGAACACGGTACAATCTGCGCAAAGACAAACACTGGCAACTTCACACAGAGCTCAAACTCACCGTGAGACCAGGAGGCAGCGCTGCAGAAGACTGAGCTCTGGGTCCTGTAGCACACTCTTCATATCACTGGGGGGCCAATCAGAGACAGACAATCAAAACACAGCCAGGGCCAATTACAGTTCTCTAACACAGCAGGCCCTGTGTGGCTGTTCCAGGAGTTTCGTCTTATCTGTCAACCCACAGACTGCATGCTCTCTGTGCCCGCTGTCTAAGCAGTAAGGACTTACAGTTTCTAACTGTACGACACGAACCCTACATGAACACAAACTAACACTGGAACCACATACATACACTGATATTTGGTTGTTAGTGTCTCTGCCATTACATTAATATTGAGCTACCATGTGAACTTGCCATTAGAGGACAGAGCAACAGTGTAGTAACTCACTTTGATAATGAGTTGAGCTGCTCCTGGATTAGGCCTTTTATCTCATCTTTCTCACTGTAGTCTCTGAAACAGAAGGATCAAAGCAAGTCAAATGACTCTTTAACATCTTCCTTAAATAGAACCTGACCTGATATTAAATGGAAATCTCAACATTTCCTTTTTAAGAGAAGTCGATCTGTGGTGTCAAGTGAAGTCTATTCTAACATTTATGCTGAGGATGGACAGTGCCTTACACACGCTGCTAATATAGCTGCTTACTTATGATAAGGGAGCTGTGAAGCAGTGAAATACTCAGGGCTCAGCTAAATGGGCTTGTAACTACATCTGGCTTAAATAGTGTCCCCTCTGGACGGCCTCTGCTGAATCCCACGTTGAGCTGTTTACTGAAGTGACTTGTTTACACTGGTGATTTTTCCAGACGGTGTCTGGGTGGTTGACGGAAGCTGTAGTGGTAGATGAAAAAGTATGAAGCCTGATCTTGCAGACATCTTACTTAAAATTAATTAAATTTTTTATATTCATATATTCAGTCCTCATTTAGTCTCGCAAACTGGGTGAAAATTCGAATAAGATTTGTAAACACGGCTACTTTATAACTGTTCTTAAAACTATTTTTTGTTGAGAGACATAAAAATCAACCTTAAATGTAAAGTGAAAGATTAAAAATGGATGGCATTACTAAGTTGTAACCAAGTTTCGCAATCAGATGATTCTCATTTCTCCTCAGAGTGAATCGGTCTGAAAATAGGTCAACGTTATGAATTAATGAGGGGAAAGTTTGGTTTTGAGATAGTGGAGCTAAAAACCTTCTCATACTGATTCATCAGGTTTTGTAGACCATACTGTATGTGGGGAGATGAGATCAGTCTGTAACTGTAAAAGTAGCACGGTTCAACGGAGGATGGCTTATCGGTCTTCCTCCCCAAGTAGAGCAGTATACAGTACACATGTTTAAATGCATTTTTACCTAGAGCAGTTCGCTAGATCACTGACGGATGCTGTGTGGACATCAATAATTGAAACTACTGACAACAATTGATGTGCTGCTCTGCTCACTTGCTCACAACCGCTTGCTTTCAGGGTAGGAGGCAATATTTCATTTTTCATTTTTACCGATGTACTACTGCAACAGCAAACACGTCTTTAGACGGCTCAAACAGCTTATTCAAACACCAGACGGTCACAGCTCATTCTGATCTCGCAGAAAAGCTCAGGTCAATTCATGAACTTCTATTTAGTAAGTTGCTTTTTCTTACTAAAATTTATCTGCACCCGTATGGGTACAAGAAAATGAGGAGTAAAGCTTCTGATCATGTCGACCCAAACCTATCCACCTATTAATTCTTGTTGCTCATTCCTTTAGTGCAGAAGCACGTTGTAAAAGTTAAAATCACCCTCAGGTCAAAATCAGTTAGCCTGACTAAAAAGGCATGTAAAAAAGAGACAATTTCATAGGGAACACTTGTTCAGAGGTGAGACTTACACTTGCATGACGTCCATGGTAAAGGTTCCTGACCAGGGCTGCAGCACAAGAAAAGCCTTCAGAGTGAGGGCAGCTCGGGGCAGCAGCAGGTAAGGGCACCACACTGCATCTGTGGATATTTAACACAGATAAGAAAGAATACTATATTAGACTGTGGGCTTTATCAGCATCATAAACTGAGTGACTGCGGGTGTCAACCTGTAACTGGGTAAAGGAGCTCGAATCCACAGCTACACCGATCAGACATAACATTATGACCACATTATGCCTAATGTTGTGTCAGTCTAGACCAGCCTTGACCAAATTGTGCTGTGGTTCCCATATTGTGTCCTGGTGCCAGGTGTTCCCCAGGTAAGCGATGCAGACGCATCTGGCCATCCACATGATGCAAATTTAAAAAAATAAAACAGGCCACCTTCCCCTGCTCGTTGGTCCACCTCTGATGCTCACATGCTCATTACTGGCGCTTTTGGTGATGGACAGGGGTCACCATGGGAACCCTGACTAGTCTGTGGCTATGTAGCACTATACACAACAATCTGTGATGCACTGTGTATTCTGATACCTTTCTATCAGAACCAGAATTACATTTTCCTGCAAACTGAGCTACAGTAGCTAATCTGTTGGGTCGGACCGCATGGGTCAGTCTTCACAAGAGCTGCAGTTTTGGAGATGTTCTGACCCAGTCGTCTAGCATCACAATTTAGCCTGTTTCAAAGTCGCTCAAATCCCTACACTTGTCCAGTTTTCCAGCTTCTAGCACATCAATTTTGAGGACAAAAGGCTTACTTGCTCTCTAATAAACCCCACCCACTAACAGGTGCTGGGCCAAAGAGACAATCAGCGTTATTTAGTTCACCTCTCAATGGTAATAATGTTATGCCTGAGTGGTGCAACTATTTTTGGTTGACACTTAACAAAAATCAACCTCAAAAATCTACATAAACTTTTCAGTCCTTCATTCTGCATAAGGACCCTAGCTCACCAGTCAGGTCTTGTTCATCCATGCGGTAGCTGGCAGACTTCATGGCCATTTCCAACACTCGGATACAGCCATCGTCGGAGGCCAGGACAACCTTGTCTGATGTGCACCAGTCGATGTCTAAGATGCGGTAGTTCACATTGCGACCAATGCGCATGCTGCTGACCATTTGAACCTGTGGAAAAAGGCCATCCAAGGTGATTCATTTCAAATTGCAACCTAATTGCTTCTTTTATATTTCAGGACACGATATGGAAAGTTGTTTTGGACTAAGTGAGTAAAACAGGAAACGGCATGATGTTATTGGCACACAAGAAAAAGTAAAAGTACAGTAACTACATATTTATTTGTTATGAAGTTGATATGCATACAACCGAACTGTTGTGGATTTGTATGTGATAGCGCATGATCCCAAATGGCTCATGTACTTCCCGGTTCAGCTGCTGATTAGCTCATTAGGGAAGGAGGGGCTGGAATTCTCTTTTACATTTCTAATCATGATTTGTTACATTATAGCTTTTTCGTGTTTTCCTCTACAGCTCAACTCATCTGCTGTCTGGCATTTATAACTGGGGACCATAAACCGAGCTCCGCGATGACCATTTCACTCTGCCTCACTCTTCGTAATAAACCAAATCACCGACGCGTGTGTCATTTAATCTGCCAGTTAATATCGAACACTGATTGCTGCTGGATAAGCTAACAAAAATTGTTGAATGCACACAGATAACAAAATGCAGTTTATGACATTAGATCAAATAAAAAACTGAGATGTAAACAAGCCAGAAGGAATCTTTGGCAGATGAAAAGTAGACTGCTCAGTGGGGACCTTGTGGATGTCCCCTCTGACAACTTTGGTAAACAAAGCTAAAGACGAAGCAGGGATTCACGTCGCCTTCAGAAACCACAATCATCCATCCTGCTACGCTCGAGCTTTTACATGTCAGGAGAAAGCTTTTAAGAACTGCATGCGTGTACCTATACAGCACACTGTAATGATTTGTCAACGCAACAGGAGAATTACAGCAGTTGTATTATTATTACAGTGTTAGCTTCAGAAAGGACATTAGTTTAATGCACCCCACAGAAATACAGTCATGCCCCAGTGAATGCCGTTCTATGAAAACCCATTACGTGTGCCACAGTGAGCCGTAAACCACTGCTAGGAACCTGAAGATGACTTTAGCTTTTTTAACTTATGAGCTACGCAGTGCATTGAGGTTATGCATGCTGGGAATTTATAGCATCTCATCTGCAACTGCCAGGATGTGGAGTTACTGTATAGAGTCTTACCTCTTTGGTGTCCCAGACCTCTGCTCCATCTGTGTACATGACCAGCAGCTTTTGGTTACCCTTCCCGGGGGCGAAGCGAATCTTCTTCACCCAACCACGATGTGTTGGTATCCCCCTGAAAATATCAACTTATTTACTTTGTGGATTTGACTTTTCAGCTTCATCGCTCACATATTCATTCAAACACGCCTGCTAACGTGGTGAAAATGAGCCTGTGTGGGTAGGTGCACTACATGATGTACTATGCACAAGACCTGAGAGCACATCGAGGCCCATATAATGCATTAGGTCAACATTTTCTCAACACAGCTTTGGCTATATTTATCATGTCTATCTGTTAATGTGCCATGTATTTAGACTTGTGTAAATGTTTCCAGATCCAAAGTGACTCGGGTGTGATTTCAAACATGAAACCTACAACCTCTGAAATGGGCTTTACTGATTCATTTGCTCATAATGTTTACAATCTATAAACAGTTTCTTTAGCAAAGCGTCAGAAAGCAAAAGTGGAGCTTTCATAACATTTTTCAGTCTAGCTGTTACCTCGACAAACGAGCTTTGAGATCCCAGAAGTTGAGATTGCCATCCACATCCCCAAGCACCAGGGTGTCACCTTTCCAGGCAATGCAGGCTATACTGCCCATGCTCCCCTGCAACACAGGAAGAGAGAAAAAGGTGTTAAAGCAAAGATGAAAAAGTGCTAGCCTCACTAGTGAGTCGTTGTAGCTGTGTCCTCTGAGTATTGAGATAAATTGCAGTCGAGTCCATGATCCTTCAGACATACAGTCTGAAGTTTATGATTACCCATCATATAACTGGAGATAGACATCAAAAAGAATTAGGTTATTATGTTCACAAGTCACGTCTTCAATGCAGCCAACCATTGCGTAGTTAAAAAAAATAAAAATGCAATTCAAACAACATAAAAGCCATCCCTTTTCCATCTGCAATAAAAGATCTCGCTGCCAGGCATTTAATGTCGGGACATGAACAAAACAAGACAATAAATTGATGTATGTGTGGCAGCTGAGTGGTAAACAAGCACAGCATCTGAGTTTTGAATAAGGCCAGACCTATGCTGCAAAGCAGAGTGCCAATGCTAATATGTTACGTCTCAACCCTCAGTGTGTGATAGCCCAAAAACTTTTTAGGAGAGTTTGGCTCAGTTTCCTGACAGAGATATGAAGATCTTCTATCATCCCAAAAAGACTGTAAAACCTTTGGGGTATGCAAATCTTTGCGAAATAAATCTGAAGCCGTCACAAAACTAAGGCTTTAAAATCCCCAGGTAAATCTCTGGTATCTGCCTACGTGGTGGAAAACAAAGCATCGAATAAGCAAAGAATCCACCGGTTCACAAAGGAAATGAATATATTCCACAGGTTTCCCTTTAGCAATGCTACACCAAGTGAGATAAATGTTACTCAGTTAAATAATATATTAAATGATAATGAAAAAATATGAGATTGTGCCATCCTTAGTGATGACAAAGATGTGGGCAATCAACACCCAACAGCAGTAGGTGCTACACTACAGCATGACTAAGCTGTAAACAACTGCAAGTTTGAACAAGGTAATGAGTCCAAGAAAGTCAAAGTCCTCCAAAAGAAAGGCAGGCTTAGGCAACTGAAACTTCTTAATTAACAATCAGAAGCGTTCTTTGTTAGTGGTGACACGTCAGCTTGTAAGGTAATCAAACCATCCTACTGTCATGATGTTACCAATGCATCCTGGATTCACCCAGGTGATCAGAAATCCTGTCTTCAGTAATAGCTTGTTTCTTTTTACAAGGGAGGACACTTTGCTGTCAGAGCGGATTAATAGCTAAGTTAACATGTACTTGCTTTACATATAAATACAGAAACGCTTTCTTTTTCCTGAAGCCTGACTCATTGCTCCCTATCAGCGAGGTGAACATTTGCTAAACGCTATCTGGGACAAACTGATGACACCGTCAAAATCGCACACATTCAGCTGCTCGTTTGGTTCCCAGGAGAGAGAAAAAAAAAAAAGAGAGAGAAAACTGGCAAAAAACATAGCGCTGTGCAATTTATCTTTAAAACCTTTACCTTGATTACATTTAGTTTATGACTGAAAGAGACATTAGGTTGGCAACATTTTGTTGGGGAGCCAAAATCTATATCATCCCCAGCACAAGTTCTCCCAAATAACCTGAAGGACAGCGGACTTTAAAGAGGGAGTGGTGGCATTTACTTTATCGAGGGGAAAATTGGACAGACACTGCCTAACAACCGGAAAGTAGAGCTTATTTTGACTAAAGTGACAAGACAATGCAGATATAAAGTAAAACACATAATACCAAGGAGATAATTAGGCTCTAAACATAGAGAGCCCAAAGTAGAGAAAGAACATAAAAAGAAAAAAAAAGAGCACTTATCAGTCTTTGGCTAACAAAGTGACTGGAAGTGATGGACATGGTACACAGTAAAAAGAACAATGTGTGTTATGAAACTGAGAGAGTAAATAGATAAACAGATGGTGAAAGGTTGCTGATCAGTTTTTATCCTGTCAAAAACTTCCTAAAATGAGCCCTTTTCTGGTTTCAGGGGGGAACTATAGTTAAATTATCAGCAATCAAAGGTGTTCTTGGCCAACAACACGGCTAACACCACGGTTGTGTGGACACAGACACGGGTTGTTGGAGCAGTATTCACTGATTTCATTGGCAAACAAGAGGAAGTGAGGATTTAAACAACAGCGCCAATGAAAAAGAGCAAATGAATGGAACCTGTCAAAATGCACAGTAAGCTCCTCGTAGGCTATCCTAACTTCTGACGGTGTTGAAAATCTGACTACAAATTTGCCCCAGATGCTTAGGTGACAAAAATTGTCCAGAAAAAATGTAAAAAGACACAAAGAAACACAACGAATATTTTATTCTGCATATACACTATTTAAAGAAAAGAAGGCACAATGGAATATCACCTCTTTATTGTTACCAGTATCTTGAAAATGTAATTTTTAAAAACGTTTTTCCTGACTAACTTTAACTTATTGCAACAACAAAAACACAGAGAGAGAAAGGACAAAGTCAGAAGGAAAAGCAACGATAAGACAGACTGATGTAAAGGAAAAACCTGATTTTGATCTTTGTGTACAAAAAGGATTAACACATTATTAACAAAATGAAAACAGGTCGATATAAAACAGGGACAAATAGCTTTGTGCAAGGATCAGTGTGGATGACCTTGAAGTAGTGCAAGAGCTTAAAGGGTAAAAGTGAAAGAAAGAAAGGAGGGGAAAAAGAAGACACAAACTCGGGACTCACGTCAGGTGGAATTCTTGCACCGTCTTTGACTGTGTTGCCCTCTACAGTGATGTGGTAAACCTGCCCATCTGTGTCAGTGAATACAAAATGCTCTCTGGCTGAGATGGCCTGGCTTGTCTCTGACTTGCTCTCAGCATCCTGCAGGAGACTGTAGGGAGAAAAAGACAAAAAAAAAAAACCCAATACTGTCTATCCTCCACTTTCTCGTGTGAAATTTTTTGGTTGGACATCTTGCTGTTGTTGTGATTTGGTGCTGTATAAATAAAATTGAATTGAATTGTTCTATTAACTTCTAACATTGGGACCATAAAAAGTAAATAAGATCTTAGCCAGATGGAATTAAGGCTGGATTTCATAAATGTCTGTCAGATTCTGGAGCTCCACAGCACTCACCTGATTACTGAGGATTCAACGCTACTCTGCTCGGCATCTGACACAGTCTGCCGAGCCATGGCCTCCCTCGCAGCCATCTGCTTCTTCTTTAGACTCTTCAGGTTGTGGGATGGGGACCATTCCTGTTACATAACCAGGGGATTGCGGTTTTTGTAACAAAGCCATCCGCACAACACATTTGTGGACACAATAACAAACAATTGCAGCATGACTCGCAGACAAAGACAGACTCAGAGAAGGGAGATCTGCACGCTCACATAAATGAAACTAAGGCAGGCAGGAGATTTGTTTTCCTCAGCCCTCTTGTCTACATGCTGGTGCACTGTGGCTACAAGTCTGGGTGACTCGAGGTTGTAATCAATATGGAAATGAGACAGCAAAACGGTGCTAGGGGAGGCCTGCATGTATTATTAAGGTTACTGCCGTTTTTATTCACACTGTGGACGATTTTTACGGCCTCACTGTAAAGTTTGTCCAGCATAACTCTTGTTTTATGAGCATTTCTCTGGCCTAATGAAGCCACTGCTGTTTGCTGAGCTCGGGGAAATTTTCCAGACTAATCTTTCAAATGACCCCTGCAAACACAAGGCGAGGATGGGCCAAAAAGTATGAGACTATTAACACAGGAAAGAGCCAACGATGGGTGTTTGAAACACTTTGTAACACAAGTTAAAATATAAAGTGCGGATGCTGGGATACACAGCTGTGTAGTTAAATGAACATTTAAAATATAGCAGAGATGATACATTCCAGCATGTTGTCATCTTAGTGTTGTGGTCGATTGGTCGTCTTCTCTCGGACGCTCACCTCAGCGGATCATCAGCCTCACCTTCGCCCTCACCCCTCTGCATATCCTTCGTCACTACATCCATGAATGTTTTCTATCGTCGTCCTCTTTTTCTCCTCCCTGGCAGCTCCACGTTCAACAACTTTGATTCAATACAACCACTCTCTCTTCTCTATAGATGTCCAAACCCTCTCAGCCTTGCCTCTCCTGACTTTGTCTCCCAATTGCTCAAACTGATCTGTCCCTCAAGTATACTCATTTCTAATCCTGTCAGTCCTGGTCACCCCTAATGAAAATCGTTCTTTAAATCTGCCACTATCACCTCCTGTCTTTTTGTCAGTGCCACCGTCTCCAATTCATAGATCATAGCATATATCACTACCACCTTGTAAAGCTTTCCTTTCACTCTTACTGCTGTCCTTCAGTCAATAATCATTCCTGACACCATCTGCCTCCATCCTGCCTGGACTCTGTTCTTTACTTGGTACAAAACCAAATTTTTATCAGTGTATAAATGTGTTTGTACCAGTGCAGTAACAGTGGGGAAGTTCTTAGCCATCTCCCGGAGAAGAGTCCCAGTCCGGATGTCCCACAGCTCCAAGGGTTTGTCTCTGAACACGACCACCAGGTACTGCCTGAGGATGAAAACAACAAACACATATCTAAAAACATACCAATATAAGGCTTCTTGTGGAGTAGCATAAAGTAAAGTAGTAAGCAACGTATGGCTAAAGCAATGATGAGGACATGAGTTGTTTATGAGTAAAATGGTCAAAGTTTTTACACTGATAAATGATTCTACCTCTGCACAAGAATTTAAATTCAACACAGTTTGCTGTTTCAACAACTTCTTTCTATTCAGCTCTCCGTATCATCTTCTAGCTTAGTTACACCACTGTTTACAGTGTACAACAGATTAGACACTCTGACGTGTGACCTGATGTTTATCAGACTAAATCCACAAAATAATCACTGTTCAAACCTGTGACCGAGCTAACAAGCTGTTGTTCTACTGTGCAATTACTCAAAAGCCAATATTTAACCTTCAGCTGCTGTACAGGAACTTCAGTGTATGAAAAAACATCATCGTCTTCCACTGTAAATACAAACAGTAAGTTATAATTATTATAAGATTGTGCTTTGTGGCCTCCTGTACATTACAATAAAGATAAAAAAAGTAGATGCGATGAGTCTTCCAGTAATTGCACTTTTATTTCTCCCCACCATTATATCACCTCAGTAACACACAGCCTAGCTGCCTTTTAACGTGAGGCTGTGCAGCTTTGGAGTAATAGAAACAACGGTGAGTGTTGGAATAAAATAAAATACATTTTGAAACTAATATTCCAGAAAACCTCTCAAAAAGCCAAAACGTGGTAAGACTTTTAGAGTGAAGTCAGCTTCAGAGGCCAAAAAAAAAAGAAAAAGAAAGAGAGCCACAACAAACAGACACACATTGTGAGTCAACGTGTTCACAATCTTTTCCAATGAATCATTGATTATTGAAGAAAAATATTACAAATATTTGGTGCGATTCTAAGAACGTTCTTCAGACTGACATCTTCAACAACACTAATCGGCCTGCAGTTTGTAGCTATCAGCTTCGCCGTGGCGTTTGTAGTCGCTTGTCTGCTTTTGTTTCTCTATACTTCTCCCACAAGTCTGCCGAAGCCTCCCGACACTGTTTGGGTGGGTGGGTGATTTGGGCATCAATAGCGTGTAATACATGTAAGTGATACTTCAAATTTGAAGTACTAAGAAAACTCAACTTTGCAGCGCTTTACAAATACTTTTAGTTCTATCAACACTGCCTTCTGGACCGGTTTTGTTCATGCAAAAGATTTGCACTTCTCCATTTTTCTGTCCCCGACACTTTTTCCTGTTTCGGTGCATATGCACTACACATGAGCGCTGCAGCAGTATCAGGACCACCATAGTGATTTTTTAATTTTATTGTCGTTTTTTTACAACTCTTTGCAAGTGCACGTCATCAGCCAACAGTGAGGCTAAAGCCTTATAAAATAGTGGCAGAAGGTGAAGCAAAGTCTGAGCAAAATTAAACTGGGACTAGCTACTGAGGTTGACTGTGTTTGGCTCGTGTCAGTGCTTTGAGTTTGAGTGTTTTTATATTCATAAAAAAAGTGATGCCTAATCTCTCTGGGTTCATTCTCAGGAATATATATCCACAAACACTAGCACACAGGAAACAGGAAGGCCGCAAAGCCTTAGTGAACTGATCTGAGCAAAAGCGGTTCTTTCAAAAGAAATTCTGTTAATTTGTTAGGGTTCATAAACTAGGACTAGGACTGATTGAAAGGAGTGCAATGAGATCATGCACTGGTCAGTTCAGACTGAGACAAATGTGGGTGTACTGCTTGTCACTCGAGTTGTGAAAGCAGTTCGTAGAGGAGAAACAGTTTACTTAGTGCCGCATGGCCGAAGATCTTGTAGAATGCCATTAGGAGTACATTAATTGTCTCCGCTTGTGTTACAGCTTGTAATATCATATATAACATCCTCATGGCCGTGGCTTCTGTACTGACCCTTACATTTACTGCCTCCACTGCAGTCCGTTCCTTTCATGACAGGAGGGAAAACTTGTTGCCATTGGCAATAAAGTAAAAATCTCTGTCAGTAGTCGCCCAGTGTAGGCTGAATAATTAGATGTCACCTTCCAATACAATGCATTATCTGCCTTATGCCATTCTTAACATATACGCGAGGCTTGACAAAAGATGTTGCCCTTGAAAGAAAGATGAAATTACTGTCTCTCAGAGAGCAGCAGAGTATGCAATAAACCCCTGCTGCATGAAAACCGTGTTTATAGTTTCATTTTTTTTTTAAATGTGTGATGACTGTAAATGAACGCTCTATTTTTTTCCCCCCCTAAATAACACAACCCATTCAAAAGATATGGCAGTGAAAGAGACAAAATGAAGTTTCCAAAACGCTGCAAAACATGAATAAATGAAGGTTAGGGAATAATTATAAATGAAACACCAAATTAAAGACAACTCTCAGCTTTAAAGCCCCTTTCAAAGATTTCTGTTACAATTTGATCCGAGTGAGACAAAACCACAAGACCGCTCACACCTTTGTGTGAAATGTACACTCTGTGCTTATAAATGCCAATCTCAGGTAGAAACATCAGCAAGCGTGTGCTGTTATTTGTATTTCCTTTTGTTGGTGCTGTGAAGAGTTGGTGACTTACTTGAGATGAGACACTTTAATCATCTCAATGGGTGGCTCATCATTTCCGCGCTCGCCTCTGAATGCAAAGCATCTGCCTAGAAAGCACAACAAACACACACCGAGAGGGAGAAAGTAAGAGGTTGAAGGAGAGGAGGTGATAATTGAAGACAGAAGATAGTATCTTTCCTTATACCTGTGAAAAGGCTGATCCTTCTCATTTTCTTTTTAGTGCCAATGCATCCTGGTTTTATCTCTTTTGTCAGAGCCAGGACAGAAAGCTGTACACAACTTATTCTAACCGTCTGCTCTAATCCGTGCTTAACACTCGCAGCTTTCCAGTCACGAAAGTCGACATTATGCAGAGCATCAAAGTGGCCCTGCGAGCAAAACAAGAATGCCCTTCAGGTGCACTGCATCACATTTGCCAACGGAAGTGCTTATCAGATTTCACGAAGGACACTAAGGAAGGTGGCCTGTTTGAAATGTGCAAGTGACTGAGGTGCCTGTCGTAGGTTTCACCTGCAGTTGTGTTGATGACGGCAGGTGAGAGCTGTGGTGCATTAGAGGCTAATGAAGCACTGCTCACCATTTTATTTCCTTACTTATATAAAGTGGGAAGAATCACGTGTCACCCAGATGATGAGTTTACCGGTGACTACGACCCAAGGTGGAGCAAATACAGTAACAGAAACACCAAAGGGAAATCACATTCAACTTCTCATTAACATAAAAACTGTGAGAACCTAAAGCGCTTCCCTGATTGGATTATTACTGGAAAGACAAGTCAAAGGGTTGATGCCTGAAATGATCGTGGATGTGTAAGTAACAAGTAATCATCTTCTGCAAAAGTAATAAATGTTTATACTGTACATGAGGCGTTTCAAACTGAGTTCACGGCTTATCTGCACTGCACCTTTTCACAGGAAAAACAGCATATCCATTTAGGGCGGCTGCTATCACTGCTGCAGAAGCCGAGCACCACCACAACTGACAACGTGAAGACAGTTTTCCATCATAGAGGCTTCAACTTTATCAGATAATGCTACAGCTGTAAAGGGCATGAGTTGCCCTTTAAGTGGATTAATGGGTGAAGTGTAAACATTTAGGAACACACGTTTGTGCATGTTCACGTCCCCTGATCAAATGAAATGAACAGACATAACCTCGAGTAACAGGAACAAATCTGTGTGAATTTGACTTGCAGGATCTAGTCCATAACGTTCAGGAGTAAATGCAAAAGCTGCATTGTATCATTGTTCTTTTAAACGTTACAAAAAATATATGTGAAATCTTCTATAAACAAAAATGCAGTTTTAATACTGTATGGATATTGTTTAGACTTGAACCCCATACATACCTGTTTAATCGTGATGGAATTCACAGAAGCATAATGCATTCAGTTAATAAAACAAATAGTCCTGTTTTTCTGAATAAACAAAACCATTATCTCAGAAATTCAAAGAAAACTTTCTACTGAAAACAAAAATATTGCCCTGTTTTTCAGAAATAATGAGATAACTTAAAGTCCCAAAAGAGGTTCTTAACTTGAAAGCTTGATTTCATGAGCAGTAATGAGCAACTTCAATGTATTTTAGTCTTATTTCCTGTAGCCAAGATCCTGGAGAAACGCTGCAAAATCCAGCAAATATTACTCAAGTCATGAAATCAATCTCTCAAGTCAGCAGAGGCTCTTCTGAGATTTTACATTATTTAGTTAAATCAGAAAACAGGGCAGATTTTGATTCTGTTTGTTATGTGCATTGAGTTTTTGTAGAAGTTTAGGTTGTAATCTGTAAATAAGATCTCTGGAGTTCCTGAACATTATGTTTTTAAAATTTCATTGGCCTTAGCGAGCCGTTTCCCTGTTTTCCTTGTGAACCTAGCACCGCGCTAGGCTAAACAGATAAAAGTGGTTTTGATCTTTCCTGTTAAACTCTTGGTAAGACAGCCAAACAAAACATATTTCCCAGAATATGACAGACCAAACTGCAAAACGGAGACGTGAGCCTGGACAGTGAAGGCCAAAGAGCCTGTCTGCACCAACAGCACCTACAGGTGGATGGCAAATTAAAGGAAAAACCTAAACCCTTGCCTCAAACTCTATCATAAGTGTTTTGGTTTCTTCAAGCACGTCATTGTGAACCATATGCTACAGCCTTTGAGGTCAACATGAATGTGGTCTTTGTGAGATGTTAGAGTGACACGTTAAACCACCAACCCCACTGAAACACCAAATGACTGATTTTTTTAATTTCTCTGCATCTCTTTAAATCTTTTAAATCCAGAGACGTAGAATAAATACTAAGGCACACTGATGCTGTTCTGGCAACACAAGGTGACCCAGCACCTTTCCTTTAATTTGTCACCTATCTGTAAATTTGTAGTCAAGAACAATTGAACAAAAAAAAACGATTAAGTGTGTTGGATGGCGTGTGGTATTGTAACCAAAGGTAATGTCAAGGACTATTAACTTTGACGATGCCAGTGCTTAAGACGGTTAATAAACTGTCGAGCTAGTCTTGCCATTGTCCTAATGAACACAGGCCAAAGGCTCAGTAAATGAACCACCATAGTGACCATAATTCTTTTTATTGAAGCCATAAAAAACCCGGAGAAGATCAAAGTTCTCATCAGTTCTTTGCATCTAAAAATTGCATTTGATATTCTAATATTGTAAAAAGAAGTATCAACAACACATATGATTTAAAGTTCCACTGAGGCCATTAAACACACTTTCCCTCATCACCCGAGGTTACAGAGAAATCCTGCTTTCTTTCAGCTCAGAAAATCCAGCATTTCCTATTTCCACTCCTGTGAGAGGCAGAAGCACAGTAATTCTATAGACATGTAGGAAATCATGATGGATCTCACTTTCAGAGCTAAACGTCCTTAGGTGGTGCCCTAACACTGTTTAGTTTGGACCTTAATTTGGGTAGTGTGCAAGTATTCCCTGGAGGGGAAATGGAAGTGTCTCTTTGAGAACCACACAGACAAAGAAAGACAGATAAAAGAGAAAGTCTGAGTGACGAGGACTGAAGTATCTTTTTTTGTGTTGGTAAGGGCGCAGAAAGCCAAAAGAAAACCCTCAAGAACAAAGGATTATATAAAAGTTGTGGTTGGTACCCTCAGGCACAGATGATAATGTGTGTGTGTGTCTCACCAGTAGGCAGGTCGACATGCTGCAGTTCATTTCGCACCAGCCCCATGTTGTTGGGTGAAGAAGTGGCAAAAGACAGGAAACTGGTAAGACTCACCCATTCAATCCCCCTGTGAAATAAATCAATGCACACACGAGATTTTTTGTTAAACTAAAAAAAAAAAAAAAAAAAGGGCCATCTA
>VOQK01015625.1:10295-22092 GCA_015052645.1 Benitochromis conjunctus
CTGATGCCTCACCATCACATAAACTCATTGGTCCTTAATTGATCCAGATTAGCTAAAAACCACAAGTCTGAGTAGTAAAAGTCTTGGTTTTGTCTAGACAGTAGTTTGTCAAAGGGCTCACCTGTTTTGCAGCTTTAAAGATGACATTCTGCACTGATGGCATCCCTGAAGCCCCGAGAGTAGCATTAGCTGAAAAATGCAAGACAACAATCGTTTTGCAAAAGTATCACTATTAAACCTGTAAATTTCCAAGATCATCATCTCAGGTGTGTTAACACAGCATTTCATTTCATGCAGAGTATGTGCAGAAGAATCAAATTTAGGTTTATATATTTTTTACATTTCTTCAAAAACTCCAGGAGCAATTGTTTTTAACGTATTAAAAGTTTCTTGTAGTTTGTGGCATCTCATGTAACTCAAGAGCTCTCGTTTCTGTTAGCTGCTTGTGTTGTACCGGCTGATTGGAATACATTTAAATTGACTTCTGATACATAGTACATGTGCAGTGTGGAGCTTCTTACCAAAGACTGCAATGTCTACATTTATGTAAGCAACAGTTCGTTCACTGAGTGCTGCAAAGTATTGCTGGAGGAGAAACAATAACAAAGTAAAGTGTAGAAGAATATGCACTTTATATCTCATATATAGACTTTCTTTAACACTAATTACATGGCCATTTTACATATTGCTTGGAGTTATGGGTGGTCTAGTGGATAAATTGCAAATCACCTCTGTGTATTCTGCAGACCCAATGAGGCCAAACTCCTCAGCTCCCCAGCTTCCAAAAATAATGGACCTACGAGGCCTCCAAGTGCCTAGAATAGAGAGCCACAGAGGTCAGTTATTATCTAGAACTCTATGCAAACAGGCATTCATTCCAGCTCCTCCTCACCCTGTTTGACCATCTTGCCCAGCACCCTGGTAATTTCCAGCATGACTGATGTGCCGCTGCTTGGGTCTATTGCGCCATGAACCCAACTGTCCCTGTGGTTGCCATATATCACATACCTGTCTGTGGATATAAACACACCACTGTTACAAAATAACCACAACATCAAAACAGCTCATCTTAAATTGCCCATCCAACTTTAGTGTCACCTGGCTCCACACTTCCCCTGATAAAACCCATTACATTAGAGGAGGGTTTCACCTCTTCATAGTTGTAGATGTCCAGTTGTACATCACTGAAATGAAAGGCAAGATACTTTAGCTGCTGCTTCAAAAATATGTATTTGTATAAATGTAATTAGATATTCACGTATAAACGATTTGACGTGAAATTGTAAAGTGAATAAAAATGAACAAGTTGGCTGGCAATTACGTTTTTACTACATTGATTCTACATGATCTAATTGAGTTTTTCAAAAATAGTTATGTTGAAAAAGTCTGTAAGGTTACAGCTTTACTATACACCAACACAAAGGTAAACATAGGTTAAAATTTGTATTTACATTTTTCTACTTTTTACTTATACTGTTACCTGTTGCTGAACCTGGATGTAGGTTTGAACCCTGGACCACCATAATTGTAGGTACAGTTGAATCCTCCTTGCCATTCAAGTGGAGCTGGATTTCCATCTAACTCACTGGAATGACCAATGGAAAAAAATATATAACTAAATTACTCATCACCTGCGTTAGGCTGTATCAGTTACACATGCAGATCTATCTTGTCACGAACCAGATTAATTGATAGGCATCTTCAAATCCGATCGGTTGAACTGGAATAGGAGGAATGCCTGTAATGTCTGTGGCTGGGATTCTGTATGTTTCCTCTGTAAAATAAATGATTACATTTAAGAATTTATACAAAAGTTAAATAATAAAAAGTAATTAAACATGATTTGAAGTTATATATACTGTATGTGTTTGAAGCTATATAGCTTATATCTTATTGGAGTGTGGAGAAGTGCAATGGTTAACCTTTGGCAGCCAAGTAAGGTGTCCGCAAGTCTCCAAAGTCGGTGCTGTAGGAACCTCTTTCCACGCCAGTGGGTGGCATGTACCAGGAGTGAGGATACGTCTCATTGGCGTCTGACATGAGACCATCGTTGATGTCCAAAGGATCTGTATAGACAAGCACTCCAACGATACCATATGGTGCTGCATTGATGGCCTGGATAAGACACATAATGCATCTGGTAAACAATAATTTGTTGGTTTGCACTTTTATTCTTTTGTAATTTACATTTCCCTGTTGAAAAATTTCAGTTGTCACTACAACTGTCAACTCTAGAGGACTTTAAGCTGCCAAACGGTATGAAAAGCGCTATATTAATAAAGTTAGAAGTTCCTAGAAGTGTGTGGCTTTAATGTTGTTTAGTTGATGGTTTTTGCTTATTTCTGTAAAATATTATCAGACAAAATTGGGCTTAAAGTGTACAAATCGGTGACTCAATGATGCACTCTGCAACTCACTTTGGCTGCTCTTCCTGCTCCACCATATCTGGTGATAGCAATAGTTCCTTTGAGTTCCACTGTTTTGCTCAGTTCGCTGTAGTCACTCGGCTTCCCCTGATTGGCATAAACCAATCTCCCCTAAAACCATGAGAAACATAAATGCTCTGTGAACAACAGAAACTCAAAAAAGTGAACTGATATGAAGAAAAGGTGATGTAAATCTTTCTGTAACCACATTTGAAAACATCTCATGTTTAGGTAATGAGGTTTATGCTCCTCTTTATTTTATCACTTACATTTTGTATCTTTGCTAGTTTGCTTCCCGTCTTTGTCTTTTTTACCCCTTAGTCATTGTCTGCCTTCCCCTCATTGGCTCTGATAGTCCAGACCACTGTTATCATCACTATCATTCTGGTATCAATGTGGTTATTAGTAATCAGTTTGTGTACTTCACTGAATCACTGTACGTCCCTGTTTGAACCTTTATGTAGCTCTCGGTGTTTCAGAGTAACTTTTACTATTATCCTAACTTTGCTTCAGTTTCCCCGACTTTACTTTTTTCAGTTTCACTTGAACTTTTACTTTGCATTTTGCTGCCACCTTCAGCTGGAGTTTGTTTCCCTGTCTGCATCTCTGAGGAATTCATGAAGGTTATTTTCAAACTGTGTGTTTTGAATTTATAAAATGAATCGTGTTAGAACATTTTCCTTATCAGAGTATCGTTTTTCATTCACACCTTGTTTTTTTTACTGCCATGAGATAGATTAGCAGTGATACATATCTTTACAGATTGGCTCTTGACGTTTTGCTAACGCACTCTACATAATAACTTGTAATAGAATCAGTACTTGGCAAGTCTTTAAAAGACAATTTAACCTTGAAGTTGACTTTTATGGTGAGAGGTTTATGGCACCAATAAACCCTAACCCCTAATTTACTGAAAAGTGTGGCACTAAAAGAGTAATCTGTGACTGTGATTGCAGCATATTTATTTATCTTAGTTATTTTCCATTTTTAATGTTACATTTTCTCATAATTTTTCTCAGAAGTAAATCCCATCTCTTTTACCCCTGGAAATATTTGTGTCACATCCTCCTTCCCTGTTGGTTTTTAAGGTTTTCACATAAACACACTCTATGTGAACTAAATCACCCCCAACTCTGCTAGGGTTTGTTGCACCACCACTTAATCATTGTTCAGAGCAGAGGTCTTTAGTATATTTCTTGAAATTACAGTCATATAACTGCAAAGGTTAAAGGTATACTGACTGTATTTCAGTAAGCATACAACGTTTAGACTCAAAGGTTGCAACAAGTAAGCTAATTATGACTATTGTGATTTTATTTTTGTATTCTTGTTTCAGTCATGTATTGGTCATTAATGTAATTAAGTAGGAGTTCCATAGTCACAGGATATTTCAGTATTTGTGCACAAACACACAATAAAACACTGGAGGTTTCTTTGAGGACTATTTTGCCATATTTTTCCATTTCAGGAACAAGATGAAAGCTGTTGGTTAACTCTGTTTGGTTAATGAGAATAAAGCAGCTGTTTTAAATGCAATATAATTGATGTGTTTTCAGTTTTATTTTGAGTGATTTGCATTAAAGGACAACCGAATTTTCAAGTTAAATTTAGTGCTTGATGCGTAAGGCTGTAAGGCTGTAGCTTTTTACCTTTGCATGTCCTGCGGGGGAGTATGCTGCGTATGGCTGAACCACCTCGGGATCACTTTGGTCCGGAGTGTAAGGCTTCTCTTTTTCTCTTACTGTGTGCAGCACTGTATCGGTCGGGCTCACTGAAATTAACAAGTCATGGTGAAAGGTGTACTTGTAAGTTAAGTGAAAGTCATCAGGGCACTTGTAGATTGAAGAGCTTCTCAGTGTTAGATACAGAGAGCGGATAGATTTAGCTTAATACCAGTTTTCTTGGTATGTTGGATTGAGCATGGAGTAGAACTTTCTTAAAAGACAAAATATATATGTATGGACAAAATTATGCAATATAACCAAAACGTAACAATGTAAAAGTGCTTTAAGGATTTTGTCTTCCATGGAATAATCCAATGGATGCTGATGGAGCATCTGTAAACTGCAGTTAATCATACAGCACAACACCCAGAGAAAAGCAAAGCTAACTGAACCATTCATTCTTATACTGTAATGTTTATTTTGACCAGGATAATGTGACCATTCCCCCTGTCATCAAGCATTTTATCAAGCATTTCACAGGCATTTGACTCACCTACAGTGACCTTATTAGGGTTATCTTTGTTGGGGAAGGACAGGTAGACCCAGTACTCCTCTCTCCAGGCCTTGTCTAGTCCAGTTTCAGGGTCTTGCCATCTCTTAAGCATTATCTGTACAGTCTCCTCATCTCCAGCTGAGGTAGCCATATGGGGCACTTTTGTCAGGCTCCTGTGGAGGAAGATGAAAGATAAAAGATAAAACTTCAATGGCAATTCAGCCTTTGAGATACTTCACAAAAATGAATGGTAATGGTGTTAAATTATACTTTTTGGACTTTAAATGAGGTGCTGGTGAGATTTTATAACTTTGTTTAAAAAGT
The DNA here is from genome assembly GCA_015052645.1 of Benitochromis conjunctus. NCBI lineage: Eukaryota > Metazoa > Chordata > Actinopteri > Cichliformes > Cichlidae > Benitochromis > Benitochromis conjunctus. Next base: position 15,263 of record VOQK01015625.1, read on the forward strand.
AAGGAAAATAAAAAGTATAACTGAGTGGCTGATAGAATAAAATTTCAATCTTGAATCAACTGACTTGAGATTTTCCTGAATCTGGATGTTGTCCACCTCCGACAAGAACTTCTCAATGAGGCTCTCATCCACATCCTTCGCCACATCTTTCAGCCACGATGGTGCAGAGGTGCCGCTCTTGGCAATACCAAAGTGACCAATTAGGATGCCTATGGTCAGTACGGCAGCACCACACACAATCCCAATGACCACCCGTTTTATCATACTCCTCCCTGAGATGAGATCCTCCAGTGAAATAGTTCAGCTTTCTCTTTGGACCCAAACCCTGACAGTGAACCTTCCCCAAAGATCTTTTTTTTTTTTGACCCGTGAGCTTTTTATGAATCCAGTCTGAACGTAATGATAGTGCAGCCCCTGAAGTCTCCTCCCATAGGACATGGTCATTGTAAAGTTTACTCATTAATGTTTGCAGATGCGATGGACTTTATCCTGTGGCCTTCATGTGCAAGTGTGTGAAGGGACTGAAAATCATTTATTTTCAACCTTTTTCCTTTTCTTTTTTCTTTTTAAACATGTATTTCTCCACTCAATTCTCAATTATTTTTTTTAACCTAATTTCAAGTTCATGTATGATTTAAGGAGAAAAAAAATTCTTAAAGTAAAAAATATATAATAGTTATTGTAATAATAGTTAATAATAGTTATTATAATAGGATATTGTTAAAATATAATAAAAAAAAATACATTATAAAGATTGCAAGACAAACAAAAACAAACAAAACAAATCACAGCTAGAAGAAAATCAACATTATATCCAAGCAGGATTTAATAACCAAAGTAGTTTAGCACAAAAATGATATTCAAATATTCCTGAATACGCAAGAGATCAGAGATTGTGTCTATAAATAATAAAGTGGATCTTGTGAGACTAAGTTGAGATATTTTGTATCAGTACTAAATGAGCACAGTCTTTGTTGGGACTAATGACTTTCATGCACGACTTCCTCTTAACTGCATCATGATAGCACGCCAAAAAAAGGAACCTGAAAGAACCTAATTTTATGCGGAGAACAAGGGTGGGAAAAACAAAGTGACACTTGTACATAGATAACGTGGACCGATTAAGGAAATTTGTCACTTGGAACTAGAATAAACTTGAACCTTTTGCATGTTTTGTTTTATTTTAGAATATTGTGAGATGTGAAATTGTTTGATTTGTTTCTCAGATGATTTTTATAGGAGCAATAACATATTCATGAAGCTAAACTATCAAATTTGACATTTTACAGAGCATTCAAATGTTACAGAAATGAAAACAATGTTTGTTTCTTTGATGTACTTTTAATCTCACTGACACTCACTACATTTGATTTAAGGCCAATAAAAAATTTGTCTTTTCAATCTGTGTAAGTCAGCCTGAAATGCTACAGTGTATCCTACAGTAAGTACTGTTTGGATGTACCATTTGAATTCAGAGTTTATTCCGACAAGCTTGAAAGTCTTTTTGTACGACCACCTTAATTTTTCAACATCCCAAACATCACTGGCTGAAATGCAGAATGAAATGCCTCCACCGTGTTTTGCAGACTATTGTAGAAACTCACTGTTGTACCTCTGTGCGGATTTCATCTGTGCATACTAATGACAAAAATCTCAAATTTGGATTTATCAATGTCTCTGTTGCTGCTGATATTCAGGCCAGTTCTTATGTAATTTGGCAAACCTTAGTCTTCTCTCCCTGTTTCCTTTCCTTAAGAATGGTTTCTTTACAGCCACCCTTCACTGAGAGCATTTTTGATGGGGCTTCAGTGAACACTAGATGGATCAACCGAAGGTTCAGATGCATCTTTCAGGTCCTGTGTCGTGTTTTTTATTAGTTTATTCTGTTTCTTAAGGACATGGCTTTCAGATACTATTTTAGGTCTGCCACTTCTTCTTTGGTTCTCCACTTCTCCAGTTTACTCACAGTTTTTAAGGACATGCTGCACACTATGCTAAAATAAGCCAGCAGGAATCAGCTTGTTTGTGCAAAAAAAATTGTTTTATTCTTGTTAAACTGTGTTGTGTTTGATATTTTAATTCAACTAATGAAATTTTAACCAAATATGCAACTTTATATCAAGCAGCAAGTAGCAAAGTGCCTAAAGATGCAGTTGGTTCTTTATTAAGCTGTCTGTTATGTGCGTACATCAGAGTTCAGTGGCTTACATTCCTCTGGAAATGGTCAGCACGAGGACTGAAAATGAATGAAACAGCATCAAAAACCCATCGAAAAACTTTGAAAGACCTTCTGAAGGCTTCGAGAACTATTGCTCAAGATCACTTGGAAACAAAATATAAAGATATGTAGGGTGACTCAACACAGTACTATAAAACTCTTACATTAACCTCAGATAGCAAATAGCTTGGATATGGTAAATATAAATATTCTTATGTAGCCACATATCTACTCTCCCAGAGCACTCAAAGCGCTTTAAACATGCCTCATTCACCCAATCACACCAGCACTTTCTTCTGTGATGAAGTTCTTTTTTAAAATCTATCAGTCACACACATTTATACTCAGATGGATGCATCAGAGAGCTACTACAGACTGGAGCAGCCAGGGAACAAACTACCAAGTTTCTGATCAGTAGATGACCTGCTCTACCTCCTTAGCTACAGCCACCCCATGGGCTTGAGCTCAACTAATTTTAGTATTCATGACTCATTTACTTTACTTGTAAATGTTGTGTTCGACCAGAAAAATCCCAACAATAATGGAAGATTTATCTTCTGTCAGTCAGTGACATACATTGACACCCAAAGAGTAAATGTGGCACATATAACTGTACACCTGCACTAATATTTTCTATGTGGAACTGATCCTCACTGAGGATGGATCAGCGTTCAGTGTTCCTCAAAAGAAATAATCAACACATTATTTAATCTCGGATTCTTGCAAAATGTTCAAACCAAAAATTGAGTTGAGACAGTAAGTGCACGGAAATAACCGTTAATCGAGGCAACGTTGCCATCTAGTGGTTAAATATATTTACTGCGGGGACTGTAAACACGGAAGTTCCTGTTTCCGTCCGTTTCCTACACAAATTGCTCGTGCGTTGGTCCACTTTTATTATGACGGTGGAGTAACACAGCCAGTAACTTAAAAATGTGCAGCAGAACTGTTTGATAAAGAAAAAATAGGCGCTATGTTTTCATAACTCACAGTCGCTGGAATGTGCGCATAAGCTGCGGACAGGACAGGATACCCTGAATTTTAAGCGTCTTATCAGGACGGAGACTCACATTTACAGCCACAGCTGTAAGTGAAATTACCTGAACTGACTCCTCAGCTTAGTGAACCTTTCCTTCGATTTCTCCCAGCATGCAATTCCCCCCTTTTTGTGTTTCACTTTCATTTTTGATTGATTTATGCTGAAACTGCGTGCAGGGGACGAAGCGGTAAGTTAGCAATTTTTGACATATAGCTCACATAATTTTTAACATAATGAGAATATAAGATAAGACGCTTTATGGCTTCTGAAAATCCGAGTCATTTTGATTGTGATGCGTGATTATAAACGAGTTCATTTGTGTGAAATCGAAAGTAATGCTTTTCCCGGTCCTTTGTTGTGTTTTACAAAGTACCACGAGAAGCAGTAGTAGGTTTAACAGTGAGATGTCAGGTGTTTACTGTGTGACACTACAAGTAAGCGGAGAAATATTGCATTTGGTTTTCTGTCATTTGTATTTCAGGTCCGGCCTCTATTGTCACAATGTTAGTGGCTCCTCTCCTGCTGGTGCTGTTCGTGCCCTTTTCTCCCTCATCTGGAGCACAGTTACCAAATCAAGCCAAAGCCAAAGACCTCCCTATTGCCTCCAATGGTCAGCCCTTTCCCTGGGACCGCATGAGACTCCCCACAACCGTCACTCCACTCCACTATGACCTGGCCATACACCCCAATCTGACCACCCTGGACTTCACTGGCGTTGTTCGTATTGAGCTTGATGTGCATGAAGACACCAACACTGTGATTCTCCATGCCAAGCAAATGCAGATATCCGATGTGTTCCTCCTGGCACCTGAAGGCATTAAGCGCCTTCAGGTGTTGGAGTATCCTCGCTTCCATCAGCTAGCCTTGCTGTCAGACTCAATGCTCATCAAAGGTAGGAAGTATGAAGTTCATCTGGCATTTGCTGCCAACCTGTCTGACAGTTTCCATGGTTTCTACAAAGGCAGCTACCGCACCAGCAGCGGGGAGGTCAGGTAAGGCCATGAAGCATTTTAAATGTTCTCTGTGTTTATTTTACTAATAAAACTAAATTACATTTTTGACAAATAACTAAAATAATTGAAGAACGTCAATAAAAAAAATGAATGGTATCCTTGTTCAAATCCAGTTTATTGGCTATTATAGGATACTGAACTAAAATCTGCCTTTTTGCAACCAAAAACAAAGGGTTTATTGTAAATCTAGTGTAAATTTTACAAAAAAAAAGAAGATTATTTAGTGCTGAAAACTCCTAATCACACCAGCTAAAAAATCCACTTTCTCTTTGTGTGTATTTACATTTTCAGAGTCCTGGCGTCCACGCAGTTTGAAGCGACTTTTGCTCGTGGAGCCTTCCCCTGTTTTGACGAACCCGCCTTCAAAGCCAACTTCACCATACGAATTATTCGAGAGCCACGCCACATAGCCATATCCAACATGCCACTGGTAAATGTAGTCCCAGTTTACTTTAAGCACAAATTAATAATAATGCACATCTACAACATTATGGACCTCTCCTTTCTTTTCTTAATTTCTAAAACACGCCTACATTTAAAGGTTAAAACTGTGGCGTTGCCGGGCGGTTTGCTTGAGGATCACTTCGACACCACAGTGAAAATGAGCACCTACCTGGTTGCCTACATTGTGTCGGACTTCAAGTCTGTGAGCAAGACGACCCAGCACGGCGTCAAGGTGAGATGCACACCAGATGCTTCATATAAAAAGACTTTTTTTAGTCAGTAGTTTAACTAAAATACTTTGCGTAGATACTGTATACATCTACACGGTGTACAGCATATAAAGTGTGTCATCTAACGACTGTTGTACAAACTGAGAAAAACTGCTTGTTCTTTGTTCTTTACTGTGATTCCCTTCAGATTTCAATCTATGCTGTTCCCGAGAAGATCGACCAGACGGCCTTTGCGCTGGATGCTGCTGTCAAGCTGCTGGACTTCTATGATGACTATTTTGACATTCCCTACCCACTTCCCAAACAGGGTCAGTGGAAATCGCGTGGTGTTTCCATGTTAAGACACAGACACTGGTGTAGCAGTTGTTATTTTGTAACATATGACAACATATGTTTTTCCTGAAATCCCTGCAAGAAGAGACTTGATGAGCCATAAATCTCTGTCTGCTTGTGATCCTTTATTCACCTGTGTGGAAACTGGTTAGTGCAGACATTCAGGATCACATGATACCTCATATGTCACTGCTCTGTAGATGTTTCAGAGGAGAACTTGAGCAATACCTTTTGGGCTCGTGAGGTGACACGAATGTACCATATTATTTGTAATTGTGTTCCCCCTGCAGACCTGGCTGCTATTCCTGACTTCCAGTCGGGTGCGATGGAGAACTGGGGACTGACCACCTACAGAGAGACCGGCCTCCTCTTTGACCCTGAAAAGTCATCAGCTTCGGACAAATTGGGCATCACCAAGGTCATCGCCCATGAACTTGCACACCAGGTATCTGCACTGATTCTGTTTGTTTTTAGTTAAAAGTAAAGCATTAGGGGATGCTGGGTTAGCTCACTAGACTGTGCAGACAACCCATATGTTGCAAGGCTAATGCAGAAGTCTTGGTTTGAATCAGTGTCGAGGCCATTTACTGCATGTCTTCTCCTGGTCTTTCTCCCAGCTTTATCTTCTCTTCAGTGTTCGGTCACAATAAAGGCTTAAAATCTAAACAAATAAAAATAACTAATTAGTGTCAGAGTTCATCAGTCTGTACCAAGTTTTCCAAGTCAGAGCTTGGCAAAGAAAATTTGCTTGAATTTATTATCAGGATGATTGAGCGTAGCGTGCGCTGTAGATACAGGTTTGTTTGACACTTCAGTCGTTAGTACAGTGTAACAATACTAATGGTGAAATTGCATGTTTAATGGTGTTCTTGCATGTTTTCCTACCCGTCCAGTGGTTTGGAAACCTGGTGACGATGGAGTGGTGGAATGACTTATGGCTCAATGAAGGGTTCGCCAAGTTCATGGAGTTTATTTCCCTTGACATCACGTACCCAGAGCTTCATGTGGTAAAACTTAAAAACTTTATTTAAAACTGACTGACCCCAGGTCCTATTGGAGCATGCAGATCAGGCTCCATGTTGCCGATTTGTGCTATCTCTCTATTTTTGTCTCACATGTTGAAATTAAACTGATTTAATTAATGAACAACTCATGAGCGTGCATACACATGATTCCATCCTCTCATTCTCCCAGGATGATTTCTTCTTGGCAAAATGTTTTGAAGCTATGGAAGTAGACTCCCTCAGCTCCTCCCACCCAGTGTCCACCCCTGTGGAAAACCCCACACAGATCCAGGAGATGTTTGACGATGTGTCGTATGACAAGGTTAACCTCACCTGTTACATTCTGTGTCCCGTTTCTGTACTTGTGTAGGATGATGAAACTAACAATCATCTCAGTAGTTCATCATCAACTAAAATCAGTTAATTATATTTGGCTAAACCCACACTGTACAGTTGAACCGAAACACTGAAGGACATATCTACATTTCATATTGTTACTTTTTTTTTTTTTTTTTAGATATTTTTTTTTTTTTTTTTTGGTGGTTTGTT
>VOQK01015625.1:27907-38656 GCA_015052645.1 Benitochromis conjunctus
TTTTGCATCGTTGCCAATCATACTAGAGTCCAACTGAATCACATCTGAGATCTGGGGCCTAACTCTTAAAGTGAGCACAGGCACAGTACGTTTAACCATTTAACAGTTTAAGTGTGCCAGGGAATGTTACGCAATGATTGAACCGGTCAGAACATTGGGGGTCAAACTGTGCACAGGCACTGTGGGAAACACTGTGTGAGTACACTAACGTAACAGTGCTCAGTAAGGGGAAAAGCAGCCTTAGTTAGCACCTTAAAAAATTATACAAGTACGGAAGAAATTTTAGCATATTCCATAATTTTTAAACGAACCTCTGCTGTTGTTTGTAATAGTCTTTTTATTCTGAAGAAAAGATCTGGGTCTTTTTCACAGAGATGTTTGTGTGTGCTGAGTATGTCTTTGTGCAAAGTGTGTATGTTTTAGCTGTGAAGTTTAAATTCTGTTTTGGCTGGATGGAGTCAAAGTTGTTGCTTTTTAACAGTAAATGTTGAATTCTGCTTCACTGTGAAGCAGTATGAAGATTAAACAATGTGATATAAATAGTGCGAAAGAAATGCACTGAACGTCTGACTTCTTTTGTTGTTGGAAAAACTAAAAAATAATATGCACTTAATATATTTTTACAGCGTATTTGGTTGTCGTTCAAAGATTAAATTACACTGCTGTACGTTGATATCGGAGAGTATTTTTCCACAGTTTGTGCACATTTTACTTCTGAGAAGATAAACATGGATTCCAACAGCACTGCTGTGTGTTTTGGTACCGTTTATTTGAATTGATAACCTTTGCAAAACAAAAAGCACTGTAAGAAAAAAATGTTTTATGTTTTTATTTTTTTGGTGTGTTGAACAGAGTAGCATATTTCCATTTTTATGCTCCTGTTACTAAAAAAAAAAAGTAAAGATGTTGAAGAAGTAAAGATGTGTGTTGGTTTGATTAAAGGTTTGACAAATAAATGTTTCTTTTGAACTAATATGCATTTTTCTCACAGCACAGTGTTAAGGTTAGCTAACCCTCTTTTTCTATTAGTAGTTTGATAAGGGTTTTATGTTCAGTACCTGCGAGTTTTATGGATATAACCTTTGTATCTTCTCATCCCTCAGATCAGCAGGTGTTATTCCAGTATGGGAGTGTTTCCTGTTTGAATTTTGGGCTTTCTTCTCAGTCACACACACACACCAAAAAGTTAATTAGGATCAGCGGTGTATTGATCCCGCCTGTAATAACAGCTACTGTTGCTGCTCTGAAAGACTCGCACAACATTGAGTTTTTATAGAAGTGTGAAATTAAATGGTTGGAATAAACCTTTTAACAAGACTCCTCATGACGCAGCACCTGCATGCATAGTGAAAGAAAAATCAGTCAAATGTATGTTTTAACCTTTATTAAGCTAAGTGTGTCCAGATTAATTACAAATTGGTACCAAAGTCTCTCATAGTATACACTGAAGTGCCTGATACATATTTTAATATACCTCAAAGCGCACACTAATGAATCATGAGGTTTAACTTCTCTTGCCCAGAGGTGACAGGAAACACGATCCCTTCTATCAAAAATTTGATTCCACTGCTTTCCTTACTTTCATTGTTTCTTAGGCCATACAGTTCAGCTAAGACCTTGTAGATAAACTTGTCTGTTTCTCTTTAAAACTTCTAATGCTGCCATAAATTCTTTGGAGGGACCTTTAGCACGTTCTTATAAAAGACACTGATCAACTGACAAAACAGAAATTCATAAAAGTCTGCGTATAATCTCAGATATACTTTTTTTTTTGTGTGTAAAATGAGCAAAGGCGAAAACACTGCTAACAGTTAAAAAGGTGCTATTAAACGTGCCTTCTTTGCACTCGCCCCCATGCTTGAACACACTGTACACACCGCCCCTTATCTGGACACTCATAATAAAAACTGCACTCTGCTCCAGTGAGTTTTCCCTCCCAGTCTCATACCTGAGAGAAGTTGTGGCTGGACCGAAGGTAAGAGCACAGAGCTGGCCTTTTTTTCTCCTTCTGATTCCTTGTTTTGAATATTCTGCTCAGTTGCTGGAAGCTGATAAAACGGACTCCCATAACAAAAGTCTCAAACTGAACATAACTGTTTGTTTTAGAAGTGCAGACTAGGCTCCTTTCCGGTTGTGCTTACCGATCACGTGCTCACCTGGCCTACTTCTATGTGATTGTTTTGGGTTCTTTTGTTTGCTTTTGTTTAATTATTTATTTTATTTTTTTTAAACTTTTAATGCTAAATCACCTCAAAGTACGAGCAGAGTTTTTGTGGCTTTCTATCGCAGCTTCAAAATTTTGAAAATCTTGTAATCTGTCTCCCTCCCTGCGTATTACATTTAAGAAAATGACAATATAATTTTGGCAAAACCCTAACTTTGGCAACTGGAGCCAGCCTAAACACAGTGACCTACTTAATTCTGGCTGCGAATCACTTAAACAGCCCTTTTCAATGTGGATGTACCTTGATTTTTGGCTTGGTGCAGCAGCAGTATTAATATTTGGAGTTTTTTAAGCCTCTTTATATGGAAAATAATTTGAAAACTATATACGTCTTTCAATTTCATCCGATAGTGAACGCTTAATTATTTAATAAACAGGTCTAATGTTATGATTTACTCATGAAAAAGGAACTGCCACAAGTTTTATACAAGGTTTATTTGACAGACACTTCATTCTTATAATCATGTTGTATGATGTGCTTTCTGAGTAAGTCATAGTCTCATGAGACATAACATACATTTACACCCAGGTGTATTATTGCTTACTTCATTTAACGTGACTCCACAAGTCAGAATTTGGTAACCTGTGGAATCTCTCATCCATCTCACCTCTCTGAGTCACAGTTTTGAAATCCAAGCTCACTGATATGACAGCAGCCTAAAATAAGCTAAGATTTGATTTGCTATCAGGCTATGAAATTGATACCGCTAACCTACTTGTGATCAATTTAATATTCCAAGTCGTCACCTGATTGCTTTACGAGTGTCATGGAACAAGTGCAGTCATCCTGTCTTTTTATCACTGACTGAAATAGCTAAACTAAATGACTGCGAATTACATGCGGTTACTGTGGTACAAAGTGCTGCTTTGTAAGAAATCTGCTTGTAGAACCTCTTATCTATCCTAGCACAATCAAGACAGGCAATAAAAGCTTCTTGGTGATTTCACAGTACCTATGACAAAACATTGATGGGTCTAAAGTTCGAACTATACACATTTTCCAACTGATACAAAAACAGAATCTAAACATGGAAAATTTTTGATTGAAAGGGTGTCGGCAAGTTTATACAACAAGCATTTTGTAGATCTTTAAATTTTAACTGCACTGTTTTTTGATGACTGATGACAAAAATCTTTTTTTGTTGTTGTTTTTTTGTTATTGATTTGTTTTGTTTTACCCATTTGCCTTTCAGGTTCATTCAGTAGTTTGTTCCTCCACTATCGTTTTGGCCCATTAAGAGTTCATTCACCAGGTTTAAGGATGTTAATGGACTACAGTACCTTTCTAGAGTAAGACTCATTTCTTTTCATTGATACTTTTCTATGGTAATTACTGTCCTGTGTTGTATGCACTGTGTATTATTGACTGAACAAATTGGGTTTTTTTCTGTTTGATCTTATTAAAGCAAAAATCGAATATTCTGGCAACATCTTCCACCACCAGGGAAGGCTGAGAGATTTCACACTGTACCAGGGTTGTTAGATAACCTGTTCTCTGCTTTCTCCACATCTTCGTCTTTCTCTAAGGATCTTCCTGGGCATCCTGGGTTTTGGTCTCGCCATCATGTTCTGCACCACTATCTGCAGAGCATGCAGTCGCCTAAGGGAGGAGCAGATATCCAGGGAGTCTATGGGACATAGCGATGGTGGTAGGCTCCCACAGTCCATATATTTCATTCCCTTCCCCAGGAGCATATCACAGCAGGACAGCGAAGATCAAGGTGGTGATGCCATCAGACCACCACGATACAGCACAACAGTCTACTCAGGACCCCCACCTGCTTATAATGAGGTGATTATGATTTTGTCTGCAGCTCTTTCTGTTGCGCTAGCAAAACAATGTACCCATATTTAGTACATTTTGCTATTGTTTAATTATAGCTCTGATTTTCTCTATGTATTTCAGCTGGAATTTAAGACTGATGATCTCCCACCTGCTTACAATGAACAAAGCATTTCTATGTATCCCATAACACCCCCACCGCCTCACCCAGACATGGTTCAACCACAGGCACAGTCACAACCATAAGGAAAAATCATTACAGTGTCGAGGTTACGGACTCTCACGATATTGCACTGCCACGTGCACATAAGTAACGAGAAGTTCTAAACTTTTAAGAGTTGGTTTTATTGTCAGGTTCGTTTTCGTTATTGTTTTAAGGCATGTGATGATGGCACAAAGAGAATCAAAGTAGCAGAAATGAAACAGGTTTAAAGTTACAACACTGTAAACATGTTTCTGGTTCAGCTTGTTCTCTCTGTGTGTTTATTAGTAGGATATTGAAGAAGTGTCCTATCAGGTATTTATTCCGTTTAGTGCAGAGCTAAACTGAAATACACGTTGTTTTGGTTTGTGCTTAACATCTTGAGGACGAGATGCTTTTTTTTTTTCACCACTTTTACAGACTTCATTTCAACAGACAGTGAAACGGATGGCACTAATGGCATTTAGAATAACACTGTGAGAAAGTGAAATGGTTGCATTTTCCCTATTCACACTCGGCATATTTACGAAAAGGATTTAGATATTCTTTCATCAAAATATTAGCTTTGGAAAGCACAGCATGTATTCTCTGGGTGCTTTTTAGCTGATGTTCTAAACGAGCACAGTGAAATATAATCATTATAATGATGGCAGATACTAAGTGTGCCTTTTACTGCATTTTACACATAGGTCTAACTCATTGTTCAGCCGCTGAGCAATGAGTTAATGCTATTTATTACAGCTGTTTGTGTGCCCTTCGTTTCCTGTTGTGATTTCTGAAAACTTGCTTTAAGACTTTTATGAAACAGTGACTTTACTTTGTCACTCATCCAAAAGCAGTCACTTGGATGAGTGACGAAACGTTTCTCCCACTGAAAACGCTACGTCCAGATGAACAGAATCGACTTTTTGGGATTTACTTACCTGGATGATTGAGCATGCATCAAGAAGTGACTTTACGTGAAATGAAATGTGTAAATAGACAAAATTCACAAATGAATCGTTCAAATTGTTCTCAGGAAAAGAAATGTGAATGATATTTATAGTAGCTGGTCTACTTAAAGGTCTCTAAACAGAAAGACAAAACATTTTTGTGTCACTCCAACGATGTCTGTAATATCAACCAGGAAACAGAGGTTAGAAAAAGATTTCAATGTTTAGGAAAAGTTCCATGTAAATATATGTTTCATAATAATGATTATATCACATGTACATATTGTGGATATGTTTAAATAAAGAAAAAACACTAAATCAAGCTTGACATGACTTTTAACAACGTTGGAATCAAAGTTGAAATGTTTTACAAAGATTATCTTTGGTGCAACTTAAAACATGGAAGAATATCCTGTTTCTTTGGCTGGAGAAACTCTTGGGTTGCTTTTGCAGTATGTTTTGAGTCATTCTCCTCTAAAGTGCCATTAAGGGTTATCCAATTAGTTTGGCAACATTTGGCTGAATCTGAGCAGTCATACAAGGCCATACCATAACATTGCCTCCATCGCGTTTGACAGATGATATAGTATGGGTATGCTTTGAACAAAGAGCTGTTCCTTTACTACTTTTCTTGAGTGTAGCCATTAGTTTTTATGTTATTGTAAACGTTTCAATTCAATATTTTCATTTTTCATAGCTCCAAATCACAACAACAATCGCCTCGAGTCACTTTATATATTAAGGTAAAGATGCTACAATAACAAAAAGAAATCCCAATATATCAAATGATCTCCTATGAGCAAGCACTTGGCAACAGCGGGAAGGAAAAACTCCCTTTTAACAGGAGGAAACCGACAAGCTCAGGGAGCGGCAGCCATCTGCATGACCAGTTGGGGGTAAGGGGAAGAAGACAGGACAAAAAAACACACCGTGGAGTGTAAACCCACTGCATTTCTATTCATGAAGTCATCTCTTGATTGAAGATTTCATCCACTTTAGTTGTCTAAAGTGGATGAAAGTGGAAGTGGATTTGTTTAGGTTTATTTTGTTCACTTTTTTCAATGAATCCTTTAATATGTAACACTTATGCTTACTGTATGACGCTTGGTTAGGTTTAATTTTACACAGAACCACATACAATGTAATGCTAGATACACAAAGTTTTATGGTTAGTTTTCTTTCATATTTTTTTTTTACTTACTTTCCTTTCTGTTATTTGGATTTTGATATGTTTGGGACGTCGACTACAGTCATGGTGTCATTATGTCAGCTTTTAAAACTTCACAATAACGACCCACTTACCTGCTGCACGAACTATTCTCTGTCAGCTTCCTGACAGCGAAATGACTAATCACGGGAGAAGACAAAGTCCTTCTTTTATGAGAGTATAATATCACATAGGGAGTGTCTCTTCAAACGGTCCAATCTCACAGTGACCACACTTAACACCAGGGGGCAGTCCAAGAGTGTAGACGCTCATGCTTATTTTCTTGTTTTTATCATCTTGTAGTTTCCACGTCTTACCTTTGCTAAAAGTACATTTATCTGTTTTGTTATAATTATGTAATTTTGTTAAACACATGGTCACAGATCTGTTAAAGGTTTATATTACTCTCAGGTTAATCTGGTTATTTTTACTTTCTGCACAACCACATTGCATTTTGTGAATAAGTATCTTACTAGAAGTAGTAAGTAAGTCTCTTACTATAAAATCCTTTGAAGGAAGCAGTCTGGGATTTACACCTGGACTGTGTATTATCAAACTCTTACAAGGTCCCCAAAAGGCAAAACTGCTGTTGACCCCTGTGTGGGCACATCTACTTGAGGCCTGCATGGGTAAGAGTGGATTTGCTCTGCTCACACAGCCCCACAGTTCATCCACTGTTAGGTCTGCTCAGGTATATTTGCTGGGGTACTGCTAGACTATATAGACTGTTAAAAGAAAACCCTGCATGTTCACTTACTGACATATTTCTTTAAAGGAGTAATTTAAATGATTGCACAAGGAGAAATACTCTAAAGGAGGAGATTTTGACATTTCTTTCAGGCTTGAGTCAGAACAATAACCTCCACAAATGGAAAAAGTTCTGCTTCTCTTCCTGCTGTTACAACGTGTACTTATTTCCACCTTTACTTTTTTTATTCTCAGTCTCTGTCATTTCCTTTATTCCTTCACAATGCCATGTTTTACTATTTTCTTTAGAAAGCAATAAAGTGTAGATCCAATCACTGTTTAACTTTAAGGTAACGATAAATACATAAGAGTAAAGTTGTCTGGGATTTTTGTCTTTGTTGCATCATATTTACATGATTAAATGTGTGTCTTGTTTTTTTAAATATATATTAAAAGGATAAATGAGTTGTCTCCTGAATACCAACTCGGCCTAAGGGGGTAAACGAAAAAAGAAAGCAATCCAAGCACTCTCTATTCTCCCCTGATGGAAAAATTATTACAACACTACAACACTCTTTTCAGTAAGTTGAAGAAATCTCTCTCTGTCTCTAATCTGTCCTTTTCTCAGGCCTTGTTGTGGTTCCTCTGCTAACTGTTCTCCAAAGCGCAGTTAGAATCAGGGGCGGAGCTACTGTGGTGGCATGGGGTGGCATGTGCCACCCTAAAATATTCTCTTGCCATCTCGAGTGCCAATCTAGTTTTGCACATGACAATGTTGTTTATTAAAATAAGCTAGCATTAACACTTTGATCCTAGCTACAATTAACACTGAATATAAATTCTAAAATGAAATATAATGCATAATGTTACACCCTCCTAATTATTGTATGTGTAGAGAAATTACTTTGATTATGCCACCCCACTGATTTTAATGCCACCCTAAGAAAATTTCTCTTGTTCCACCCCTGGTTAGAATCACGTACTAGTACATCATGTGGATAACTGTTTCTCTGTAAGACCATCACACACATGTCTGTTCCCAGTATAACGTTGGAAGTGTATAAATGAAACTTGTGGGAATCCTCCCGGCAAGCACTTGCATAGACATTCACTGTGTATGCTATTACTTCCAAAAATGCGTTGGAACTCGCTAATCTGTGTCTCACTTCATAAGAGATGCTTTCTAACATCCTTTACTGATCCTTTACATTCTTTACTGATGTTCATACAGCCATCATCTCCCTCTCTTATCCTCCATAGACTAACCTATAGGACCTGCGATAGACTGAAGCTGTACAAAGCTGATCTAACTTCCTGCAATTACTGTGAATTCCAACCCTGCCGTGGGACGTCATTAGGCTTACCAGATTTTAAACTAACTTCCTGTGGGGTTTGCTAAAATAATGTGCCCTTCAGCTTTTATTTAATTTATTTGAAAGATAATGAGAAATGTATATTTTTTCTTCCCTTGTTTTAAGGAACTCAGCTGCTGGTTTAAGTAATTCTTAGCCTCCCTACATGCTTTGTATTAGTGACATAAACTACCTTAAGGTGACTTCTGTTGTGATTTGGTGCTATATAAATAAATATAAAAATATAAAATTGAATTGAAAGAATTGGATTAAATTGACATGTGGGCAGTTCTGGAGGTCGGTCCTTCAGCCAAAATGCAAAGAAATCCGCTAAAACTTTTTCAGTTTGCTTATGTTAAGTCTTCACCCTGTTTGTTCTGAAACAGAAATGTGGGATGGATTTGGAGAAAGAAACTCCCTTGAGGCTGCACAGACAGAGAGGGGCATGCAGATAATATAAAAAGGAATGCATGGGGATAGATCTGTGAATGTGAGGGTGTCGGCCACAGAGCAGAAGTTTAGAGCGAGAGAACATCTAAAGAAAGGTATGAGAGAAGGAAAAGAAAGTATTCTGTGATGACTGACAGTCGTGTACAGTATCCCTCTCCCCCTGCTTCTCTTTATCTGCTGCTTGTCAAACATGCACTGGAGAGTCCCTGGCATTGCTCTGTCAGGTCTTTCCTTGTGCTGCTATCTTTGTCTGGCCTCTGTCATCAGAGGACTGTAACTCTTAATAAACACTCTCTGCACTATCTGTGAACTCGTTTGCTAATCACAGTAACTGACACTCACACTGACACATGCCACCTCCGATCCAGGATACTGAGTTTAATTCAGCTGCCAAACTTCAGGCTTTCGTTTGTATTCTTCATGTAAGATTAGCAATGACTTTAAGGTGGGCTTAGCAAATTTACCAACAAACTCTGAGCTGAAGCATACTGGTTAAAGCTTCACGAAGAGAAAACCAGCTCATGTGGAATTCCTCCAGCAGTCTTGGGAATGTATGATTAATTCATGATTAACAAAACGATAAAACTGCCCTTTGTTCACAGCAACAATGGTAAAATACCAGATTCAGGCAAACACTCACTACTGGATCGGCTTCAAAGCTCCAGAGTGCTACTTATTGTACCAATCGCTGGTATGTAACCAAACCTAACCTGCATTTGAAGTCACACCTTAAACCAAATTAACATTCAGTTCAGTTCAATTTTATTTATATAGCAACAAATCACAACAACAGCTGTCTCAAGGCGCTATATATTGTAAGGTAAAGACCCTACAATAATACACCTGAAATGCATGACAGTTACAAAAGTTATATTTCTACGTACGAAAACGCAACACAGAATTTTTTATATACAACATGTCTGTTGAGAATTTTCTGTTTCACTTCTATAAAACTCTGAAATTCCCTTCTAATTGCTAACAATTGAAAGGCAAACTGAGTTATGTTATTGGCATGCTACTTTTTACAATTCTCATTGTTAAAATTAATCTTCTCTGTGCTTCACAAAATTGAAGAATCATAACAAACTCATTATGGCAATCCCTTTTTTATATATCCCATTTTAATTGAAATTAATTTGTATGTTATAAAATAACTGCATTATTGTATCTAACTGGTAACCAAAAATATCTCTTGGGCCACGGGTGAAACTCCCAAACCTTAAAATAGCATTGGGCTGTGTGATGGACCGAGTTGAAAAAAGCAGGAGGAGTCACAGGAATTATTAGAAAAATAAGGCTTTTCATTTATTTAACACAAAAGTTATATTTATGAAAAATAAATGTTGAGCTCATAAAAGCGGTCCAAAAAACTAAACTAAACTCAGGCAAAGAACTGCAAAGTTAACAAAACAAACACAATTATCCCAAACAGGAAATGACACACAGGGGTATATATAATGGGTGCTCAGACCACTATGACACAATAGGGATAACTAAACACAACACAATCACAACCCACAAAAACAATGCAGTACAGTATAGTTTGTTAATAAACTAAACACCAAAGAAGAAAATCAAAACCCACTAAACCCTAAACTCAAATATTTAATTAAATGCAAAAGCTTTTCAAATGACAGAAAATACACATTTTCCCCCTTCAGCAGGAAGTGGTGGTGTGATCTAATTAGCCCGCTTTGGAATATAACTTCTTTAAACCCTGACCACCATCTTTTGTCTGGTAACGCCCAGGGATCATAACAGGTAAGAAACGATAAGAGAAACAAAGATTAGTCACAACCAAACAAAATGAACTGGAATAAATACATAAGTAAATTAAATGTGCACGCTTACAAATAGAACAAATGTATTTAAACCAATAAATAAACTTATTGGAAACTAAATTGTGTTATTG
>VOQK01015626.1:3252-20572 GCA_015052645.1 Benitochromis conjunctus
ATATTAAAAAAAAAAAAAAAAAAAAAAAAAAAGAAGAAGAAGAGAGAGACAAGAGTCGGTTATAAATAAGGTAAAACAAAAAGGCAGTGAATGGAGCATAGAGGCAGAGTGACGTGAAAGTCTTGACACCACAAGAGCTGCTGAATTCTGGATCAGTCAGACAAATCAGATTGCCTGCAGAACAATGCCAGCTACCAAGAGTTCGTGATAGTTTCATCAGAGGATGACTACCACCTGCGCTTGCACCTGGGACAGGTACGGTAAAACTTTTGAGCTACAGGGGAAGATGAATAAAACGAGAAAAGACACAGTCACTGGTTAATCCTATAGTCGAGGAGCAGCTTTTTAACTGTTGATTGACCTTGGCCATACTTTTTAAGTGGTTCTGGCACAAATAATACAATTATATGACAAACACATGGAAAAGCCTTAAAATTTCCTTCACAACTTACATTTTTAAAGGAAATGACCAAATAAGCATCACAAAGGTAATATTTATTGTATGACTGTTTGATTGGACTGTATAACACCGTACTGGTGTCTCCGTTATTATGCCCACCCCCTGAAGATTGACTGTAAAAGAAAGGGTTACTAATGTTTGACTTGTTGAATTCTTTATAGAACTTTGATAGCAGCCACCTATTTAGGCCATTTACTTTGACTCATAATAGCTGTCAAATTTTATGACTCCATCTTCATCATTTTACAAAGATGTTTCATGGCCACATTTATTTTGCAGTCACATTATCCGCTTCCGTAGCCAGTCAGCATTGAGAAAGGTACCATTAAGCTGGAGTACAAGCGGGGAAGCCATGTTTACGACTGCGCTGTAAAGCACTCGCGTTTTCATGTTAACTGCCTCTGTTGTATGTAACCATTCTGCCTTAACAGTAGTTCTTAAATATCTCAAGTTTTTTGAAACGTGACAGCAAATCACAGTAAATTACAGTTTCAATAGCTTCTTTTTTAAAGTATAAATACCAGTCAATAGTGTGTTTTAAATTCGTTTGATTCATTGTCCCATTATGTGACAATTGAATGCAAATAGAAACAAGAATTCATTAGTAGTTGCATGTTGTTAACATAAGCCAGTCATTTCTGGATTTCCAAAGGCTTCTTCCCACAGGGGAGTGATAGGAAATGAAATGATCTGCTGCACAAGTTGTCATTTGTGCTTTGTACACCGAAACCCCACTGCAGTGGTATCCTGTTGAATTTTGTTTGACTCCCATCTATTCAACCTTCTCTCTGTTTCCACTTTTTCATCCTCAAAGGCTCTGCTCTTCTTTCACTGTTATGGAAATTTCTCAGTTTCTTACAACATTCAGAATAAACATTGTTTCTTGCTACCATTTACTTTACATGCACATGACAATTTTTGCTACCAATTTTGCTACCAAGTCTTAAGGTTTGTAATTTATGCAACGACTGGACCAAAGAAAGTTACACTTAATTAGGAAATGAACACTCTGTATCACTGAAAGCGGGTACTAATTAATGCCACTAAAGTTAAAATATATACTTTAATGTACTGCCTCTTGGATGTTCTGAGAGTACTTTCTAGCTGTACTGCCTATACACCTATGCACACAGATGAAACCACTTGAGAAATTCACTGTGCTTTTTATATCGTTATTAACTGTTAATGTTTTAGGTTTTTTTTCAGAGAGAAAATCAGGCTAAATTTCATCAGGGTTAGTTGAAGAAGTTAGTTTAGAGGTGATTGAGGTATTTCAGATATTAACGCATCGATGGCATTTTAGGAGCAAATTGTTGCCATTAAAGTAGAATCTGGCTGGACTGTTAGAAAAAGGCTTTTAAAGAAAAAAACCTTTCTCCAATTACAGTATATAACTGAGTTATCATCTTGAATACAGTAACAACCCAGCACACCGGTACTACCTGGCAACTGACCCAGTGAGTGGCCAGCTGTATGTGTCGGACACAAACTCCCGGAGGATCTACCGACCGAAAACCTTGGCTGGAAGCAAGGATCTGCCGTCAAACGCAGAGGTGGTGGCGGGAACCGGTGAACACTGTCTGCCATTTGATGAGGACCACTGTGGCGATGGAGGCAAAGCTCCAGAGGCCTCTCTCACTGGACCCAAAGGTATAATTTCAAACTAATGAAGATACTGTAGTCAAATAAAGGGGATGAACACAGTGATGAGTTTCTCATTCAGGAGTGGCATCTGCTAGATTTAAACTTGTGCTTCGGGCTCTGTGCCAAGAACCGGCTCACTGATTTTAATGAATGAAATTTGGTTGTGATTCATGTGTTATCAATTCAGATTACTTCTATACAAGTAAGAAAAACAGAGATTCTTTGTTAATTAAGGCTCTGCACTGCTGCTCCCAATCAAAAAAAGTTGTTGCAGAACTGATTTTGGATATTTGGATATTCCTTTTAAAATCCTTAGAATTTTTTTCTCCCACAAAAAGCTCCTGCTGTCAGAAACCCACTCTACGCAACCTGTTGTCCACATTCAAATATCACATGGTCATTAGTGGCGTGATTGCTCACTTTTCCATAAATTCTTCTGGAAGAAAAGGCAAGGATGAATTGTTGTGCACTAGTTGTTGCCCACTCTGAATGCCAACTGCAATAGCTCAGCTTCAGCTGGGTGATAAAGGCTTGAGCGGAGGCAATCTGAGGGAGCGACTCTAATGATGGAGTGGGTGGAAGCCGGGACCATAGAAGAAACAGCAGATGGCTCCTTTTTTTCTCCTCTCAGACATGTGCTGAACTCTGCTCAAATGTGACACTTTTCATCTGTCTGAGAATCTCAGACTGTCAAATAGCCAGCTCCCAAGGATTCACCGTGGGCTCCCTCGACTCATCAATGTTTTAGCAGAAAGCAATCTTGTGCAGACCTAGCCACAGGTCAAACCAAATCACTCACCTTCCATAGAAGCATTTAAAGACTTCATTGAAAAAGAAATAATACTCTGGAGGTAGAAGTGAAGTTATAGTTATAGTATGTTCAGACCAGTAGAAGTCCTTCAGAAAAGTAAAGATCATGCTAATTACAAGATCCTGAAATCTCAGAAATTAAATAAAATAAATAGAAAAGCATAGAATGTTTAAATCTCTGAATGTGAGGTATGGCCGAGGTCTCATATTAAACAGCACAGTGGCAGAGAAAGTGATGTGGAGGCTTGCATAGTCTGTTAATGTATTTTCCCAGTTTGGGACAAATGGTTATTGCAACTCCACACTGGCTTGGCTCCAGCTTACGACTCTGAGCTGACTCTCAATCACCGAGACAATTTAGTCCACAGTTGTCACCGAGGCAACTGCCTGTCTTTCACCTCTTTCATCTAAAACTGTCTAAAGCTGTCATTTTCATTCCCCTGCTTATTTATTTCTCAAATGGTGTGCAGATTGTTGATGATTGCAGACGTCAAAAAAAATCTCCACAAAGCACCACTCTTTGACATCACTACCTCCCGAGGTCTCTTTTGGACAGGAGGGTTACGAGACAAGGCAAAGTGCATATATACCGTATGAATACAGCCTTTCCCACTTCTGCCTGTGAAATTATTTAATACCAGAAAAGCAGACTGTGAATTATTGATGGCTTTGCTTTTTGCAGTGACCTGAATAATGGGAAGGCAAGCTTGACACATGTATCCATCGTGTTCTGTCCACTGAGTCATGCAGGCATAGATGCAGCATATCTACCATGTTGTTTTTTTTTTTTTTCCCCTGTTATCACAAGCTTTTTCCTTTGCACTTCTATTCTCCATTCTCTCCCTCTCACCTGGTTTCAACAGGCATTGCAGTGGACAAGAATGGGCTGATTTATTTTGTTGATGGCACCACAATCAGAAAAGTGGACCAAAACGGCATCATCTCCACTTTCCTCGGTTCAAATGACCTGACATCGGCTCGCCCTCTGACTTGTGACAATAGCATGGACATCAATCAGGTGACTTAAACACAGAAGTGCCAGTCGGTGCTTAGCATTACCAATACGGTGCACCCATCATTGTAACCCTTCAGTCTGGTTACTACATGCAGTGTTCTCTGATTGCTCTGTATAACTGCATACTGTACATGCACTGTGGCTACTGGTTTTAAAGAAAGAGCTCCATACAAAGGCATGTTTCCTTTGCCAAGGGCAATTCTTTGTGTGTGTCAGTAAGCAGGACTAAGCAAAAATTATGAAGCCGTATTTCATGAAAACGTGGTGTACAATAAGAAAAGGACACATTCAATTTTTGTGGAGAAAAATGTGAAATAGGGCATTAGCCTTGGCAGTGTCCTTCTTCTTCTTTTTTTATTTTTTTTTTTAACCTCAGCATCTATATTATTATCAAGAATCCTCCAAACTCTTAGGTAAAATAGCTTTTTTACATGCAGCTCGCTCTTCCTGGAACCTTTTGCAATTAAATTTGAAATTGCAAAAACTGCTCTCTTTCAGGGAATGGAAATCATTGCTGTAGAAAGTGTATGCACTCTTCTGGCTGCTAATATTTGGTAGCATATTAGAATCTGGATGTTTTAGCATAATTCATTTATTATTTGATGGCATTAAATCAGTCTTATTTGTGCTGGTGGTTTTAGATTGCCACTTAGGCTGTGTCTGTTTTTCACACATGTAATCTTTGAAATTATTCTTACTGGGGACTTTGTTCATGGTTTAATAATTCTGTTTTTGTTTTATTCTGCCGTTTTGAGTTATTCTGTGTCACCTGCTCTGTGATGCGGTTCTGTAACATTTTAATTACTGCGTCTTGGTCAGGAGATTTGGACAAAAGGAGGCTTTAAATATATGTTCAGAGTTCCAGTTTATATAGCTGTAAAAAAAAAAAACCCAGTCAAATGAAAACAGTAACATCAGTGGAATAAATTTACATTCCTAGAACACCAACATTATGAGGTGCTTGCTGAAGAAAGAAAGAGAAGAAGAAAATGCTACTTTTTTGGCTCTCTCTCTCTCGCTCTCTTTGCACTCAATCTAACACGAGAAGAGCATTTTCTCTGAAAGTACAGGAGGAAAATGTGTGCTAGGAGGAGGATGGGATTTTGCAGGAAGTGGAAACATGAAGTGTTTATTGAAGAGATGAGTTTTCAGGTCACGGCAGAAGATACGGAGGGAAGAATAATTACTCAGTTTGGGGGGCTTGTTTTGATGTGGCTGGAGCTGAATTAGTGTTTAGTGTTCCACTAGAAATTCTCAGCATTGAGGACACTTACACCGCACATGATAATGAAGCAGCACTCAGTAGCAGGCTTGCTGCACATAAAACCTTTTCTTTGGCAGTACCTGAGGAGGGCCGGCTTTGTCCGACAAAATTTACTGCCTACCTGGGGTGACATAAAAGCGGCACCCTGTCCCTACGCAATAGGTTAAAGAATTACAATACCGTGACACCTCTTGTGCAGATTCCCTTGCTTAAACATTAATATATTTTCTCATCTGGCTCCTTTAGTGTTTCATACCAGACTTAAAATAAATAATGAAGTAAAAACCAAAAAAAGGCCTTTTGTCATATGAAAATACAGGCATTCACATCCTCTTCTATAGCCTGCTTCTGCAGAAAGCGAATTCTGAAGTGAACTAGCTCTTTAGAATCAAATAAGAGCAACATCAGATACGAAAACCTGTTTTTGTGTGTGAACCTTCTATTTCTTCATATTTTCTAACCTTTATTTAATCATCCAAGTAGAGACCTGTGTAGCAACAAACAAGCCATGAATGGCATGCTGTCTAACTTAGAAACATCCACCAGATAGCTAGCAGACAAAAAAAACATCACTCAGTACAACTACAAAACAAGAGGAGCATGCATAAGCAGCACGAGATGTGAATAGGAGAATTTTTAGAGAACACCAGTAAGCAGCAGACTGGCACAAGCAAATGGTTCAGGAAACAACTTTGTGGGTCCATGAGACTGTCCGTAATAGAGTCCTTGGAATTTGACCTGTCTACTTTTAGTAGTTTTTTGCAAACCAGCCCAAAGTGTTTTCTTCTTGTTCTTTTTAACTAACCAAATTTACATTTTGATTAGATTCCTAATGTTTTAATGTAGACCAGCTTACAAAAAGGCAGAGTACAAGGCTACCAACCAAACATGGCAATGGAAATAGAATTATCTACATTCACAACCAAAATAACTCCATGAACAGATATCGCAAGTTGTGTCCTATTAAGAGGTTAGATAATAAGAGAAACACATTTGAGTTTGGGAGAAAATAAAATGGTGTTTAAGGCAACTTAAGAACATTTTTAACATAAACAGAAGAGAAAGCAATCAGTGTTTGTGTACGCGAGTGGGTGGTGAACATGAAGGGGGTGAACATAAGAGAACATGGGGACAAAGGATTAAGCTTGTCACTTTTTGCTAATTAACCAAGTCATTTGGTATAAGCCAGTAAAAACATGGTTTTGGCGAGACTGTGTGATCTTCAGGCATCCAAGCTAGAGAACTGGCTCAGTGCAGTTTTACTTCAGGCAGCCTCAAAGGCATCATGTTTTATTATTAATCACCCTGTGGAAAAGCACAATTCAGGAGTGTTTTGACAGTTTTAATGACACAGTTATGTATTTGAAGGCCAGACCAGTCATTTGTGCTGTTATAAATAAGCTTTTTATTCAATGACACATTTCTGACAAGGAGACTGTAATGGCTGGCTGTGGTTTTACAGTAGTTTTTGGATCATTATATATACCTATTATTATTGCAAGACATGGTTAATAATGATGTCACTTTAAATGTATGAATTATTTTTTAATTTTATTTATATTTAATCTGGTATATTAAATTCATTACCCAGTCCCAGGTTGAAGAGCCAAGAGCTAATGTTATATCCCTTAGGTATTCATTCTCCTGGCCCATTAATATCATATGGTTTGTTCCAAGTTTGGGGGAAAAATAATAGAATGAGTGCTAATCCTTCATGCATCACTAATATATCTTAAAATCATCACCAAAAACCTGATTTAGAAAGCTTTGTCACTGTGTGCTGAATGCAAAGGGGTGTCACACAACTACAGAATTGTACAAATGTATTTTCTGCTAGAACATCATTCTTTTTCGGACAATACCAACCATGTAAACCTAAAATTCGTTTTACTGGACAGTACTTAATGTCCCCATGTAACTCAATTTAAGAGGCTCATCAGATTTGCTTGACAGATGGTCAAATATTTTCAGAAATGCCCTTCCCCCACATCTTTTCACCATCGATTTATGCACTGCTGTGTCTGTGCAACTTTCCGAAACTGACAGTCCGCTGTTCAAAGCTAACTGTTTGAAGGTCAGAAAGAGGTCAGGGCTTCAACTTCTTTTTATCTATTTCTTCATTGTTGGTACAACTTCTGCTCCTTTTAATTAGAACAGACTCAAGAACTTTTTTATTTAGTGTGTGTATTGGCATACCAAGAATTCTTTGTGGCCTCAAGCTGCTCCTGACACATACTGTGAAAAAGAAAACACATCATAAAATGCATTCTTATATACAAAAGAAATATAATTACCATGGTAAGAGCAAGAAAGTAACACTGTAAATGTCAATGGAGAGAACGTGTTTGAAAATGTATACTAATGTACTGATGGCAACTTTGTCAATAGATGGACTAATCTAATGATGTCCTGTATTTCAGGTGATTTTGGAGTGGCCCACAGACCTAGCAGTTAGCCCAATGGACAACTCGCTGTATGTCCTGGACAACAATATAGTGCTGCGCATTTCAGAAAATGGTCAAGTCAGCATTGCAGCTGGCCGACCTACTCACTGCCCATTGGCTGGACTGGAGCGGGGAGTGGCCGGTGGTCAGAGGGCACAATTAACCCCTCTAGAATTTGCTGTTTCCATTGCCATATCTTACCATGGTGCCATCTACATAGCAGAGACAGATGAGCGAAAGATGAGCAGGATCCGGAAGGTTTCTGTGGATGGTGAGATAACGCATTTGGCCGGGGCTCCCTCCGACTGCGATTGCAAAAACGATGCCAACTGCGACTGTTACCAGACAGGGGATGGTTATGCCAAAGATGCAAGGCTCAATGCTCCATCTTCTTTAGTGGCAGCTCCAGATGGAACACTCTACGTGGCAGACCTGGGCAACATCCGCATCCGGGCCATCTCTAGAAACGGGCCAACTTCCAGTGCCAATACATATGAAGTGGCTTCCCCTGATGCCCAGGAGCTGTATGTGTTTGACAGCAATGGTACCCATCAACACACTGCAAGCTTGCTGACTGGTGACTTGAAATATACTTTCAGCTACAGCACAGAGAATGACATCACAGCTGTTACTGACAGCAGTGGCAACACTCTGAGAATCCGTAGGGATCCCAATCGCATGCCGGTGCGTATCGTCGCACCTGATAACCAGGTGATCTGGATGACCATGAGCACCAACGGTGGATTGAAGACACTCACAGCACAGGGTCAGGAGCTGGTACTTCTTACCTACCATGGTAATAATGGACTGCTGGCTACAAAGACATCAGAGATTGGCTGGACAACATTCTACGAGTAAGTATGATAGCAATTGGCAAGAACAGTTAACGGAAATCTTTTTGTTATTTCAAAGCGCTATATTGAGTTGGGTTGCTTTTAGTTAAGCTTTCAGAATATGGAAACTGCCCATAATTATAATTACACAGTTGTATAGTACATCATGAGGTATAAAGACAAGTATGTTTGCCACATATGTTCTTGAATGTGTGTGTAATTCTGTGCATGGTCTCTCGTCTCACAGCCTAGTACAACTGTACTCTATAATTGGGAATCACACTTACCTGCGAACTGCTTTAGGGTGCACATTTAATTGAAATCTAATTATAAAAATTTGCCTCAGATAGCAAAATAGCCTAGTTTGACTTCAGTAACTCATTGCACATTAAGTGTTTTATTCTTTTACTGAGCCATGTTTAATAATGTTGTAGGTGACAGTAGTGATGGTGACATTAGCGTGTTGGGTTAACAGGCACACTTTAAAAGTAAAATGACCTGAACTGTATTTCATTATTTATCATTCTATAATGACCGGGCTTTGTTTTGGTAGCATGGGCTACCAGAGATTGATTTTTTTCTCCCTTGTCTAATTTGCTGTCATGTCACATTATGCCATGAATGATATCCTCACTACAACTAAAAAAGCAGAATTCAGTTAAGATTATAATGGCACATCAATCATCCAAATAATTGAATTCATTACAAGTCTCTGTAATTTTTTTTATATGAACGTGATAGCTGATGAGATGTGTCACTCTCCCATATTAAATATTTGGATTTTGC
This sequence comes from Benitochromis conjunctus, assembly GCA_015052645.1. Taxonomy (NCBI): domain Eukaryota; kingdom Metazoa; phylum Chordata; class Actinopteri; order Cichliformes; family Cichlidae; genus Benitochromis; species Benitochromis conjunctus. Next base: position 12,509 of record VOQK01015626.1, read on the forward strand.
CTAGGGTTTATACAGACATCCCTTCACTTATGCTCAAAAAATTGAACATGTGACATTTTAATTACAAGAAAGTCGATGGTTTTACTCAACGAGTATAAAAGAGCTGATAATTGAATGCACTGTGGCACTATGAGAGCCCTCATACATATCAATGCTTTGTCATTCGATGTTCTTTTTGTCGACCAGCTATGACAGTGAAGGACGCCTAATGAATGTGACGTTTCCCACTGGAATGGTGAATAACTTGTACACGGACCTATACAGTGCTTTGACAGTGGATATTGAAAGCTCCATGACAGAGGAGGAAATCAGCATCACAACAAATACCTCAACCGTCCGTGCCTTCTACACTTTGGCTCAGGGTAAGGCCTCGACTTGCATCAGCCCCGCTCAGTTGGCTATTTTGTAAGTTGTTATTTGTCATTGTTCCAGGGGTCGGCGGGGCCATGTTGAGTAAGCTAAAGTCGTGTATCATTACGAAAGCCTGACAGACGACAGTGTAAATGATTACTCTCTCAGTGTGTGGGTTTGGGTGTCAGGGAGATGTATCAACCTTGTAACTAAGTGGTTTCTGTGCTCCGCCTGAGCCAGATGGCCCAGTTATTTTAGCACGTCATCCATGATCGTTCTTCATTTTAAAATGTACTAATCTGAAATGCTAAGAACTTGTAGCATCTTCACTGACAACCATTGATCAACCCAGAAGACTGTTAGTAACATCAGTTCCAGTGTGTAACTGCCTTAAAAGTTTCACTTTTTGTCTACTATCAACAGACCAGTGTAGAAGTAGCTACCAAGTGGGGTATGACAATTCGCTCAGGATTACCTATGCCAACGGGATGGACACCCACTACCAGACAGAGCCCCACATCCTGGCAGGCGCTGCCAACCCGACTGTAGCCAGACGCAACATGAGCTTGCCAGGGGAGAGTGGGCAAAACTTGGTAGAGTGGCGCTTCCGCAAAGAACAAGCCAGAGGGAAAGTTATCGTGTTTGGACGCAAGCTGAGGGTATGTTAAGGCTTTTCTTTAACTTTTTTTCCCTTGTGGCACATTCAGACAATCCAACCAACTTACTTATGCAAAATCCAGATCAAACTGTCCAAATTCATATTGGTGGCTGTGTTTTTGTCCTTATTATAACCTTGGAAAATATTTCTGCACTCGTTTCCTTCAATAGAGATTTATCAGTCACAACATTTACCCTGATGTAGAGGGTTATCAATATTCTAGTACTGTACATGACTCCTCCTTTTCTTATTCCTGCTTCCTAGAATCTGACACGGTCTTATGATTTAAGGCACTTCATGAACTTAACTTGGGTGGTTACTTTGGCTCACGGTAATTTTTGTCTCCACTGAATTTAGGAGGTTGTGATTTAAGTGTACCTGAACGATCGCCAAAGTGTCTCTCAGTTTAATGAGCCTCGTGAAGGAGGTGTTAATCTCTGTGACAACTGTAGTAAAAAAATCTATGAATACCGTTTAAAGAGCCATCCTGACAAAGACCAGTGATATCAAATCAAAGTATTTGTTCTTAAATGTGCACTGTTGTATAATCTGTCCTCATTTGTTATTTCAAAGATCAAAACTGTATTGTCACTAGTTATAGGAGAAGTTGCTTTTTTTGTTTTATTTATTTTGAATTTTTTGGTCTATCACAGTTTTAACTAGAATTTTTTTCCCCACAGGTGAACGGACGGAACATTCTTTCCGTTGATTATGATCGCACCCTAAGGACAGAGAAAATTTATGATGACCACAGGAAGTTCCTCTTAAAGATTATTTATGACACCGCAGGACATCCAGTTCTCTGGGTGCCCAGCAGTAAGCTGCTGCCAGTTAATGTTAGTCGCGCAAGCAGTGGGCAGATCAGTGCCCTGCAGAGAGGTCCTACCACTGAGAGGCTTGAGTATGATAGCCAAGGCCGCCTGATTTCCAGGGTGTTTGCTGATGGGAAGATATGGAGCTACACCTACCTAGAGCAGGTAAGAAAATAACATGACTAGAGGAAGCAATATGTAAGATGCATTGTACAGCTCGCTCATTTGCATATATCACTACAGGGCGAGTCAAGCCCCTAACGTAACATTATTTTGCAAGAAAAATCAGCTACAATTTGCCAAGTACCACAGCTTATTATAGGGACTAGGCAATGACTTTGTTGTTTATAAGCTTTAGAATTAAAAATGTCCAGTTGGTTTCCCTGCTCAGGAGAATCTGGTGCTTCCATCTGTAACTACCATCCTATAACTCAACCCAGTCATCAAAATTCTGGGAGCAAAAAGACATGAAATGACTGCATATTGGATACGGTCAATATGCAATAAAGCAGTATACTCTTTAAATTGCTGTCTGTCTTACCAAGGTTCCACCCGTGAAAAAAATCCTGGAAGGCAATATTTATGTTAAATATTGTCCACGGTCTCTACAGTAGCAGTACCAAAATATGTACACTATTCCAAGGCCAGTGCTCAATTTTGCAATGTTAAAGAAGTTATGTAGAAATCACTGGATTCTTCATTTGCCCAAATACCTTTAAGGAATTCAGCTTAATAGAATTTGTGTGATCTTGCCAAATAACAGACAGCAATTACATACCTTACACATACCTCTAATACCTGAAACCTTCTAAAACCCAACACCTCATCATCTGACTCCGTCTCCACTCGCCAAAATTATAGCTGGGTTACCTAAAACAAGCTGAATTCTTGTAAGAGTATATTTATCACATATTAATTGGCAACATCTAAATAATGCATGCACTGCTTTCTAATGGTTTATTAATGTGTTTAGTCTAAAACAAACCTGAACACTCAGGTTGCTGTAGTGTTTAAATTATAAGAATGTGCTTCACTGATCAATACCAATACATTATGACCAACCTCCATCTTATAGAGTGTAATTTTGCACATGTATATTATGAAAAATTTACTGCAGGAATTTAAAATCGAACTTTCCGAGTAGTGCATGTCAAACAAAAAAGAGCAACTCGGTGCTATATCGCTCTCTCCCTTTTTTCCACATAAATATTCTTTAGTTGTTTTGCAGTGTTTTTAAAATTGCAGAGGGACGCTCTTCTACAAACATATGCAGAGATTTTTCTTAGCAGTCGCTGGCTGCATCCTTGTGTTGCGTGACCTGGAGCGGCCATGTCAACACTCTGACACAAGTAACACAGGAGGCTCAGGGAGCACAGGAAACCTCAGTGTAGCAACGGATGACTGGGCATGACAATTTAACAGAAAAGAGTGGTAAATGCTTGGCAGGCAGGCCAAACTCCTAACTGCATCAACTGTAAATTAAGTAATATAAGACTCTCTGGCTAAGAGCAGTTAAATGTAAATATTACTTCTGTATGTTGACAGTACAGTGAGTCATTAGCATGGAATTAGTTAAGGAATAGACTTTTATTTATTTATGTATTTTATTACCTTTTTCAATAAACTGCCTATTGTCTAATAAAATTAGACAATAGGCAGTTGGGCTAAAAACAGTAATAGTACTCAGTATATATTTCATATATCTTACTACACCCTGCTTGCACTCAGCCTGTCTTGCATTTCAGAAATATTATCCAACTTAAGGAAAGATTCCCTATTTTCTCTTTTCCTTTTAGTCCATGGTTCTCCTGCTTCACAGCCAGCGACAGTATATATTCGATTTTGACTCTCTGGACCGTCTTTCTGCTGTCACCATGCCAAGTGTGGCCCGCTACACCATGCAGACCATTCGTTCAGTGGGTTACTACAGGAACCTTTATCACCCGCCAGAGAGCAATGCCTCAGTAGCAGTGGACTACAGTGAAGATGGCCTCCTGCTGAGAATAGCTCACTTTGGCACAGGCCGGAGAGTCCTGTACAGGTACCGCAGGCAGAATAAACTGTCAGAGATCCTGTATGACAGCACAAGGGTCAGCTTCACCTATGATGAAACAGCAGGTGTGCTGAAGACTGTCAACCTGCAAAATGAAGGTTTCATCTGCTCTATTCGCTACCGACAAGTGGGTCCCCTGGTCGACCGGCAGATTTTCCGCTTCAGTGAGGATGGCATGGTCAATGCACGCTTTGATTATACTTATGACAGCAGCCTGCGTGTCACCAGTGTACAAGGCGTCATAAACGAAACACCACTTCCCATCGACTTATACCAGTTTGATGACATCTCAGGAAAGGTTGAGCAGTTTGGAAAGTTTGGGGTGATCTACTATGATATAAATCAGATCATTTCCACTGCAGTCATGACATATACCAAACACTTTGATGCACATGGACGCATCAAGGAAATCCAGTATGAGATATTTCGTTCACTCATGTACTGGATTACTTTCCAATATGACGATGTGGGCAGAGTCACCAAGCGAGAGATCAAGATTGGTCCTTTTGCTAATACCACCAAGTACAGCTATGAGTATGATGTGGATGGCCAGCTCCAGACCGTATTCTTAAATGACAAAGTGATGTGGCGCTATACGTATGACCTTAATGGAAATCTGCACCTGCTCAATGCAGGAAACAGTGCCAGACTTCTACCTCTGCGTTACGACCTGCGAGACCGCATCACCCGGCTCGGAGACATCCAGTATAGAATGGATGAAGATGGTTTTCTTCGTCAGAGGGGAGCAGAAATCTTTGAGTACAACTCTAAAGGACTTTTGGTACGGGTTTATAGCAAGAGCAGCGGCTGGACAATTCAGTATCGTTATGATGGACTTGGCCGAAGAGTATCCACAAAGAGCAGCCTGGGCCAGCACCTGCAGTACTTTTATGCTGATCTGAGCTATCCGGCTCGAATAACACACGTATACAACCACTCAAGTTCAGAGATCACCTCACTCTACTATGACCTGCAAGGCCACGTGTTTGCTATGGAGATCAGCAGTGGAGAGGAGTTCTATATTGCTTGTGATAACACCGGCACACCTCTGGCTGTCTTCACAAGCAACGGCCTCTTAGTCAAACAGCTTCTATACACAGCATATGGTGAGGTCTACTTGGACTCTAACCCAGATTTCCAGCTTGTGCTCGGGTTTCACGGGGGTCTTTATGATCCTCTGACTAAACTGTTGCACTTTGGGGAGAAGGATTATGATATAATGTCTGGAAGGTGGACCATTCCAGATGTTTCTACTTGGAAGAAAATTGGCAAAGAGCCAGTCCCCTTTAATCTGTACATGTTCAGAAATAACAACCCCATCAGCAAAGTCCATGAAGTTAAAGAATACGTCGCAGGTAAGATGTGCACCTGAAGCTGCTTGTACTATTGCAACAATTGCTATTATTTTCGTCATTGATTTTTCTGCCAAGCATTTTTTTTTTTCTATTTATCAAGAAGCACCAAGAAAAAGCAAATATTTGGCATTTTTTTCCTGAAAACCCTTAAATTGCCAGTTAATTTTAAGTCTAATCCATAATCTGCTAAACAGCTGTGATGATTGTCACTGATCTGATGATCCCATTTAGCTTTATTAGTGTCTGAAGCCGATACGGTTTGTATGTATATTCATGTAAGCTATTAATTTATTCTGCATTTATTCAATATTCAGTTTTCAAAAGCATCAAATTAACAAGCGTTAAACATATCTGTTTAACAATCAGTCTGAGATGGAATCACAGCATGACACCAATATGCTATCTCACCATATGAAGTGAGATATCACCATATTGATTGGGGCAGGGGTTCAAGTCCTCCGACCAGCTACCCTAAGGTACCCTTGAGCAAGGTACCATTTCTACACACTGCTCCCAGGCGCTGGATTGGTGGCTGCCCACTGCTTCACTGAGTGAATGGGTTAAATGCATAGGACAAATTTCCTACGGGATTAATAAAGTAAATATTAATTGTGGAAAATATCTTGTTTCATTACCAGATTCAATTCAATTAGCTTTTCAATTCTCAATTCAATTTTATTTATATAGTGCCAAATCACACCAAATCACGTGTCTAAAAGCACAACTGACGATAAGTCTCACAGGAAGTTACAAATGTCTTCTAGAATATTTGTCCCCAGGACCACGTTTTGTCATCATGGCAAACACACACACACACACACCGTCACTGTGTCATCACTTTTAAACTATACCAGCCATGCTCTTGCAGCTCGCTCATTTACAAATGTTTAACTATAGTTAGAACTTTAGATTTCGACCTTAATTCCTTTTAGTTATTTTATTGTTGATTTTCTTTTTCAGATGTTAACACCTGGCTAGTAACTTTTGGTTTTCATCTTCACAACACCATTCCTGGTTTTCCAGTCCCAAAGTTTGACTTGAGCATGCCATCGTATGAACTGAGGAAGAGTCAGCTGTGGGATGATCTGCCGGTGGGTAAATTTAATGTCTCTCATACAAAAATGAACCCAAAATAAACGGAAGAGCGACTGAGACAAAACCTTTGCTTCTACAGATGACCAGATTACAAAAAAGTTGTTTGTTTTTTTTCCTGCCATTGTTTTCCTTTTACCTCTGTATTTTGAAGCTGCCATTTCGTAATTGGACTGCATTGCATTTCATAGAAGATTCATCTTAATTGGGCCATATTTGCAGATAATAATAAACAGAAAATAAGGAAAAGTTTCCTTTGCGCTGTCTTGGTTTAGTTACTAGCTGCACATATTTTAATGCTGTCTAATTTTCTAAATAATATTCTGGTGTCGTTACTGTTAAAACTACTTTTTGATGCTTAGCTCCTTTGGTCTAAGGCCTTAACACAAAAAAAGCGTTGCAGTAAAATTGTCATGGGGGATTTATCTACTTTTGGCTTGAGAACACAGCTTGAAAACACCATTATCTTGGATGGGGATGAAAAACTCTCTGAAGCAGAGCAGTAGCTGGTTCTAAATGGCCTGGAGAGTCAGGTTCTGCCATGTTCAGGCATTAACGTTTCACTGCACTTTTCCTACAGTCTATCTCTGGGGTCCAGCAGGAAGTAACCAGACAAGCACACTCTCTCTTGTCATTCGAGCGGCTGCCAGAGGTCCATCTCAATAGAGGTCGGAGAGGTGAAAAGTCTTGGCTGTGGTTCTCAGCTGCAATGTCTCCCATCGGAAGGGCTGTTATGTTTGCCATCTACAAGGGCAGTGTCCACACTCACACACTCAACGTGGCCAGTGAGGACTGTATCAAGGTTGCATCAATCCTCAACAATGCTTTCTATCTGGAAGACCTCCACTTTACTATAGAAGGGCGAGACACCCACTACTTTGTCAAGCCAGGCCTTCCAGATGCTGACCTTGCTGCGTTACACCTTACTAGTGGACACAAGACTCTTGAGAATGGTGTCAATGTGACTGTTTCCCAGTCCACCACAGTCATGGACAGTCGAACTCGGCGTTTTGCAGATGTGGAGATTCGTGCCGGTGCTCTGGCTTTCCATATCCGCTATGGATCCACAGTGGATGAGGAGAAAGCGCGAGTTATTGAGCTTGCACGTCAACGTGCCCTGGCAGGCGCATGGGCCAAAGAGCAGCAGCGAGTGAGGGACGGTGAGGAAGGGGTTCGCCCCTGGACAGAAGGGGAGAAGAGGCAGCTTCTGAGTAGTGGCAAAGTTTTGGGATATGACGGGTACTATGTGCTTTCCATCGAGCAGTACCCAGAACTAGCAGACAGCACTAATAACATCCACTTTCTTCGGCAAAGTGAAATTGGGAAGAGGTAACAATACCAGGTGTACTTTCTGCCAAAGAGACTTTGTTTTGGTGGAGACACTCTAGTCGACAGAAATGAAAAGCAACTTTAATTAATAGTTGCTGGTGAGTACCCTGAGTGTTATTGTGTTTTTGTATAAAAATAGAAAAAAAGGAACAAAGAAAAAAGAAAAAGAAAAGAGGAGAAAAACAGAAGTAGTTAAAAACAATGCTGTGCATTGTGACCTGGACACTACAGAGTAAATGTTCAACTACGTTACGCCTTAACATGGCAGTTACAGGTCAGTTCCTCTGTAGCACAAGCCTTCTGGACTCTGAAACAGAGGAATAGTGGTGTCTTTAAGGAATCCGTGAGCTAATGTAGGTGTTTGGGATTTTGTTTTGTTTTGTTTTCATCAAGGAAAGGTGGGTCAACAAATTA
>VOQK01015630.1:40965-55196 GCA_015052645.1 Benitochromis conjunctus
CACCACCACCACCACACTAATAATTACAGCCTCAACTGCCTTATTGTTTGGCACTCTTGCTCATCTTTCTCTGATTCAAGTATAGACAGACACTTTGCATTTTAAATAGGCATGTCTGCATAAATCTGGGCTCTCTATTCCTGAAATTCATTAGCCCTGCAAGTAGTTTGCGTTCAAATGAAAGCTTTTCTTTCCTGATACACACCTTCTGACATTTAATCACGAAATAAAAAAAAAAAAAAAAACAGAACATGTCGAGTGCTAAGACTTTGCCAGACTGTCAAAAATAGCTTCTTCTTTTTTTTACTCTTTGGCCAGTTATGGATAATCAGCCTCTACATGTAATATTTTAGACTGGTAAAACCTTGCAAACACATTGAACCCTTCCATTCACAAAGACCCCTTAATAGCTTTTAAACATCTTCACAGGTTAAATTATGAATAATTATTTATTAATGCCAACGCTGATGACTACATTAATTTAAATTATTGCAGTAATGAGGTCATGGTTATTATTTTCACGTGCTTGTCTTGTAATTCTCCCCACTGCTACAATGCTGTCCACACCCAACAGAAGCACAGAAAGCAACCTCCTGTCACCGCATTATCAGTCAAGCCTGAATGTGGCTGAAGAAACACCCTGACAGGACGTACAAAGTGACAGTAAATCTTGTTAGTTTTCCCAACATCAACAAAGTACAAAGACGCTGCAAGCACTTTGTTGAATCAGTAAACTTAGCGCTGTTAAACTTCAAATGAATCAGGGGATTGCTGGTTCTTACATCAGAAATGGAGATAAAACGTCTCTCTCCAGCACTGAATTAGGCCAACAGCTAGCTCAATAACATTGTGTTGGTGTTTCTGGGCTGCATGAGGATCAGCAGGGCTAATGTGCTGGCTGTAATCGATATTAAAGTAATAGGGGAAGTTGTGTGCAATGAGTAACTTGCCCGGGGCCACAAACAGCCAATGACTAAAATCAGTATTGCAATTGCCTCTAATTACTAATTAGAAGCCAACCACATTAGATTCTTTAATACTTCCCAGTGGTTCAATTAAAACCCAGTTAATGAAATTAATACAAAGGGTTGGGGGAGTGGTGGTATTATCATTAATAAAGTGAAATTCCCATCGCATCTTTAAATTGAACACAGTAAACATCTGTTCCTGCAGCTTAGAGAATCAGTGTATTGAAACTGTTTGCAATAGCTGTGTGCTTCCTAAAACTCCTGATGATTGTGCTTATTATGGCATTAGTGGAGCTTGGTGATAAAGCAAACAATACATCGTGAGGCACAGAGGAAATGTTTGACAGCTCTCTACAGCCATCTAGTGGCTCAACCTATTTATCACAACAATGTAGGAGTGCACTAATTTGGACCTGGATATGTGCAATTCACCACAGGGTAGCGCCATAGATAATCTAAAGGGAACGCTGCTCATTACTCACTGCCACTTATGACGAGAGACTGCATTAAGTCTGAAGGCAGACATTGAAGAAGCCTAATTATGAGCTCCACTTCTCTCTGAAATAATGCTTTCAGTGTCATTATTGATTATGAAAGCAGTAAATACGTTCTAAATGAGCAGCATCATTACCAAGACAAACATGTCATTGGCCAGCTTTACAATCACCACCACATGGTAGTCATAGTGACATCCACTGAGTGCTTTAATCCTCCAGAAACAGGACAATCAGCACATCATTAGCAGAGGAATCAATATCACTGATGGGAGGTGTTCTAAACAGAAATCAAAGGCTGGTTAGTTGGAAACTGAACACAAAATGAATTTGGCTGCTGGCAATGAGGCTGACCTGAATGAGAGTATTTTATAAGGGTTGTCCACCCCACTTCTTTTTCAGCACATGCAACACTCACAATTTGACTACCCTGTCTTTGCAATGATTATTACATGATTACAAGTAATGTAAAACTGTAACCACCAGGAGGCGGTGTTATGGCTATTTCAGATATTCATTTTTCATCATTTACTCAAAAGGCTTTGCCTTATCCAGGTCCCCATTGTACATAAGGCTTACTTGCCTACTAAACAAAGGTGGCACTGACTTGCTGTACCGTCATGTCATCATGAAACTACAGCACAGCCCAAGTTCAACTTCATTTGATATCCCTTTAATATCTCCCTTTAAAATCCCTTTCTGTTGTTAGCTTTAGTTCATTTTGAAAAGCTGGAAACTATTTTTAAACAACTTATTTTTGCACAAGTATCAACAGTGGTTGGAGAACAGAGAACAGCCAAAATAATTGCAAATGCATGTAATGAACTCGCAGGCTCGTTGCCTTTGAAATGGTTGTTTCAAAGAGGGGGACGAGGTCTGCAACCACTCGACCTCGGACCATCAAGAAGAGGATAAAACGGCAATAAATTGGAAATTAGATGCAATCTGATAATACAGTGATTAACTACCATAAATTGTTGAAAAGAAATTGCAAATCTGTTTCCATTTACATATTCAAAGTCACATTTCATTGCCCAGCCAGAACCTCATACACCAAAAGGTTGAGTGTATTGCACTCTAGACCTCTGCCACTTTTTTTGCCAAATGCAAAGTTCAATGTAATCACCAGGCAACCACAGATTTTTAGTTTCTAGCAGGTTGCCATCCTATTTTTATTCTAGTTTGACTGATCCATACCTTTTCCCATTAACACAAAAAACAAATAAATTCAGCTTACTTCTCCTCCACCTGCTTGATGGGGTCAGTCAAGTTGATGGCATCCATGGTGAGCTCAACTTTGCGGACACTACCAAAGAAATCCGTGATGAGAACACTTCCAGGATCTCTCAGGAACAGGTCAGTACGGTGGCCCGGAGTGGACACACACTGACTCTTTGGACACACTTTAAACTGAGGAGGCAGAAACAGCAAAAATTTCACATTAGGAATATTCAGCATTGTTCTAAATTAGTGGTTTCTGTCACGTTGGGGCTCTAGTCCGCTAACAGTTGCTGAGGAAAACCGACAATTTTCTGGACAGCAGATAACACATTTCCTAATTGGTTGATGGCACTCTGGATACAAGCAGACTGTAAATGGAACCCACCGAGCTTCGAGTACCAAAAATCGTGTCCCTTGCATGCAGATTCTGGATATGTATATGAATATATCAGTGTATGCAGACTATTTAGAACAAAAACAACTAACAATGTCTTTTTAATTGTAAATATTCTCCTCAGGACAATGACAGCTTTAGCAGCAGCATAACTTGCATGTACAGGTCAGCTCTGCACAAAGACATGATACTAGATTTATTCCTTTTTGCACCACCAATTCCAGGTTCCAGTTGCAGCTAGTATTGAGCTGTTGCTCTGGGAGGTGTGACACTGTGAGGAACAGATTAGAGGCAGCGTGCCTGACATTTGTGCATGTCCTTGTCAATTACAATTTTTAACACACTTGTTACGTTACCACTTGTGAATGAATCCTATGTGATTTTATCAATGTGTTGTTTTACGCTTGAAAAGAATATAAAAATCACACAACTGAGGTCAACATTATTTCCTCAGCCAAACAGCACTTGAAAGGCACAGCAAATGGCACGCCTTTGCAGCTTGGATCAGGAAAAAAAAGAAAAAAAAGAATGAAAACTCAGAGGGCTCATCCAGAAATCCATAGTATTGATCCTTAATTCCCTGAAAAGGCACAACAGTGAATCTACAGAAACAGAAAAATTGGAAGAAAAAAATAATAAGCGTGTGTCAAAACACACCGAGTGCCAGAGTAACGATCTGAGGTGCTTTGAGCATAACTCCTGGTGACGCAGATGAGGAGTGGTCTTTGTGGCCTGAATCTCCGCAGGAGGGTAAAAGATAAAAAAGGAGGTGCTGCTGAGATTGAGTCATGGCCTAGAGCAACATGTACACTCCACCCTGATGTGTCAAAGGCCAACGACTCCAACACCGTATCAGATATTCTATTTCAAGTGTGACCTGTGTGACTTTATTCTGACTTCTTTTGGACCACAGACAGAGGAAGAGGACAGTACAAGAAAAACACTGCTTCAGGTATCAGAGGTGCTGATCGCCACATGCTTTCAATAGCTGACTGTCAATCTAATAAAACTCTGCATACCTTTTTGTTATGCTCTGCTGCAGTAACTGCAAATTAATTTATAACAAATGAAATGATAGCGTTCAAAATGTAAACACCAGAGAAAACCCTCTTCCTTTCTGTCACTCAAATAAAAGTAACACAAATGTAAACTTAAAATTGCTTGCATCATTAACACACTAACATATTTTAAAGAGCATAACAAGAATGCTATTTTGTGGCTCAGGAAATTATGATTTCCTGCAAACAGGTATGAGGAAGCTGTGACCATACTGTACACACAAGCTAACAGAGGCTCACCAGATCATTCATGTTGGTTTTGCTTGCAGGATGGACGTCTTCAAGGAACTCCAGCAGGTAGAAGGTGTAACGATCCATCAAGTGGACTCCTATGGCCAAATCTGGCTGGTGCTAGAACGAGACAGATTTTAAAAATGTGTAGGATAGTAATAGTTGCTAGAGTGGGCGCTGTGGTGGCATTTTTACTTCTGGCTCAGTATTCAGTCCTCTGGACTTTTACATAATGAACACTTACAGTCTTTAAAAATACAAATGCGTGCCGACATTCACTGATTTATATTTTAAAATTCATCCCAGGTGACAATTTCTGCAACTTTTTCTTTAGATAGTCAGGTATAGTTTCCCGTTGCAAATCTGTACACTAAGAAAATCTGATAAGTGTCATCTGGCATTGAAATTGAACAACCACTGTCACATCACAAGAGTGCGAAAGGAAATGAATTAGTGACTTGTGGCAGCACGATAGCTTCATGAGTGATTTTCATTATCATAAAGTACACAAAGGTCATCTCTGCAGTTTTGCACACAAGACATATTTTTTTCTGCTTTATTTATATTTGTTATTTATTTTAGCTAGTATATTTAGTTAAACATGGGGGGGGCTGGGGGTTGCTGTTGCCCTGTGACAGCTGAGACGGGCTCCAGTCCCCCTGTGACCCTGAATAAAACAAACCGTAAAAGTCGTTTAGAAAATGGATGGATAATTTCTGTAACAATGCAATTTCTCTTTGGGATTAATTAAGTGCTTTGTCTATCCATCCATTAATCCATCTCCAATAACTGAGGAAGTAAGAGTTTTTCAACCCCCTGGGGGTGTGAAGATGGAAAATGTAAACAACACTGACATATCATCCCCTGTTTAAATCCAATATTCACGCTTTTTTAAGCTCCACTGTGGTCTCTAATGGCTCCTAAGGGAAATATCCGGCTCTCATATTTCTTGATTCTCCAATATGTTTACAGGCTAGTGTCTTACTCTGTCTGCTCTTCAGTGTGGAGCAGGTAGAGGAGTGTGTGTGTTTTAAGCTTTTCCACTGGAAGTAGCTGCTTTGGACAAAACGCTGCCATAAGAGCAGAAAAAGTGAAGCAGATCAATAATGTTGTGGACCAGAAAGCTAAACACTGAATCAGGAAAATATCCCTACACACAATCCGAGGCTGGAAACGGATATTTATCTTTAGGTTCAGTTCATCGTTACAGGCATGAAATGAAATATTAATTTCATATTTATTGTTCAGTCATTTGATACTTTAAAGACAATGTGATATAAAACAATTATATAGTTGCTTTGAAAGCTTTGAAAGCTTTCATAGTATTAGCTAAGCACAGCTGACAATTTGAAGTCATTAGGTGATAATGTAAAAATAATAGTGCCTGCCAGTACTACCCCACAGCCTTGCAGTAGATACACCTATGATCTCAATTTTAAAATCCTACACCGTTCTTGAGTTTTCACATTCACAAGGGTTTCAGAAAACTTGACCTCTGACCTTAAGGTTTAGAGCATTGAGATTTTTAAAACCCATTAAAAATGCTAGGTGAATTCCTTCTTGAGTTATTGCTTTCACAAGATTGACAGAAAACGTGACCTACGATTTCTAATCTTACGGTCAACATCGCAGAGATCTCAACTTTAGTATCAGGCGTTATACCTACCTACAGTTGATACCTACAGTATCAATTTCAAAATCCTACATTGCTTCATTCTTCCTCAGAGGAGACTTTTGGTGTTTTCCTTCCTCCGTGATGTACATGTTGTTACCGTGGTGGAATTAGTATTAAAATGGCCAAAGTTTTAAAACATTAGAGGCTGAATGTACAAGCAAACCCTGTAAATAAAAAAGCTCAGACTATTTCAAACACTCCATAGAGAAACAATATGTTTGTTAGAAAAGCAGAGCCAATCTGAAGAAAGTTGGAGCAGGGGAAGGAAGCTAAAAAGGCTTTTATAATCTTTATCAGGAGGCTCGCTAGAACAGTCCAAATAATAAAACATGTCAGTAAATAAGTTCTGTTTCCACTGGATACTAAGCTCTCTTTGTAAGTTTGTACTTAACTTTTAATTTATTGTATTTTTCTAAAATAGAGTAAACATTAAAAAAAGAAGAGAAAAAAAATTGTTGGTCATACATAAAATGTAGTTTCGCACTATTCAATGTCATAAAATGTATATTTACAAATGTCCCCTCATCACAGTCCCTTCCCTTGAGTAAAGATCATTAAACAGTGCTTATTTTCAGATATTAAAAGATTATTCAGAGGTGTTTATGTTATATTCTGCTAATTCCCTATTTGGCCATTTCAATGTTTTTACAGTAGTTCTATAACTTTCACACACAAACACACAACGCACAACTGGGCACAGTTTTAGATTGGTCCATCAACAGTGCAAAGCAGAGAAAGATGGAGCAAGTGTCACCAGGGCTACTGGTGACAGCTCAAAATGATAGGACTTACGACTACCATCATGTACTATAATAGAGTCCACTTCTTTAAAAGAACATCTGTGACAGATTCACTGTGCTCTATTGCCTGAGGATTCCTCAGCACCTCCTGCCTTGCACATTGACATCCACAGCCCCCCCAGCTCCCGCCTTCAAAGACTTTTAAGGATTTGTCTAAATTGTGCAGCTATACGTCTCAGGCAAAAGGTCAGTGTTGTGTAAAATATGGAAGAAGAAAAGAAGCAGCATTGTTCCTGTATTTGAGTGCAGCGCAGAGCTAATAAGTTATTATTAGCACGATGAAGAAATTGTAATCTGTCACATTTCTTGCAGACTTTTCTCAGTTTGAATGCTACAAGAGAGAAGACATTTGAATAAAAATTCAAAAGTGCAACACTATTTCAAGCAACACTGACTGGTGTTGCGGGGGGTGGGGGGGTGTATGAACACAGAAATCAAGCTAGTGCAATGTGCTATGAAACCACACTGCTTATTAGAAAACCTGACAAGCTGATGGATGATTTTTAATTCATCTTCCATGTGAGGGAAGATAACTCACCGACAGCGAGTCTTCTCCAACCTGACTGCTGGCCAAAGCCATGATGTTTGGAGAGTAAAACCTTTCATACATGGAGGCGCCCTGACAGGTGTCAATGATGAAGAGCAGTTCGTTGTACCTGGAGACACACACGAATACAAACAGAGGATCATACGCATTCTCAAACAACACTGATGGGAGAATGCACAGCTGGCATAACACTCATCGATTTGTTCCAATAAACAGATATCACACAAACCTTCTAACCATCTTTCATACTGCAGTTACCATGGTGACCAAGAAAAACCAACAGCTCCGTTCAGTCCTGCTAACACTCCCACGCACACAGCTTAAACCCCCCACCACCACCTTCCTTTCCCTTCCCCTTCGCTCCATCCTCCTTTTCTACAAAACACTACATTTCGCTACAACTTCTTTCCCCTGTTTAGACAAACATGTAGAGACTGTCACATGCAGTAGACTTAATCGAGGTGGTTTGGGGATGATAAAGGGAGGTCTCTTTGGTGGCTGTAATTTAGCAATTCAACCCTGCAATTATCACATCAGCATGAAAGCTGGCGTCACTGAGCTTTTATCCTCTAGCCTGGAGCCTGACTGTAACCCAGACACTCACCGTTGATGATAATGGGTTTGGACAACAATAGAGGCACTCGCAGCAGCAAGGTGCAAGCTCATTTACCATCTCGTGCTTTACAAATTAAGCAAAGCAGTGGCTTAAATAGCAACCCCAATTACAGAAGAAATAAGCCTCTACTTTTAGAAGAAATTAAGAAAACATGACAAGTTCAAGGTAATTTCAACAGTACTAATACTGAGAATACTGTGCTAACACTTTGTAATCCCTTACTTTTCCCACATAGAACACATCACATGGTCTAAAGTATAAAATTAAAGTAGATAATGAAGGCCAGATGGGACAATAAGATCTATTTACTAAGTTCAACAATTAGTTTGTTTCTTTCTGTACTCTACAGTTGTACTCATAAAATTTCCACCTGAAATGATTCCTTAGTTAATTCATTCGCTAAAGCGTGTCAAATTCAATTTAAGACCACACTGGGAAATGAGAACCACATTAAGGGTGAAATAAAGTTTACAGAAATTCTTTAATTAACCTGAGAACGCATGTCCAATATAGTCTTCTCATGTACAAGTTGGCTCACATGAAGCCCAGGCCAAATAGTGCATTATTTATAATGCACTCTCAATACAGTGGTGTGGAGCATTTAACATTAAAACGTATATCTAAATATTGATATATTTCCCATATATTTCTACAAATCTCACCCAATGGCTGAAATGTGAAATTTCATAAAAAAAATTAAAAGTAAAAGGTCTTTGATTATCTGGTTCACCTAACCAGTTAAAAAATGGTTATCTGTGGATTTTTTCCTGTTTCTGCTTCCATCACAAACATACAGGAGGCTAGAAAAATACTTAAAACAATGAAATTTAAAGATTCTACATATATATGTGTATATATATATGTGTATATATATATATGTGTATATATATATGTGTGTGTATATATGTGTGTGTATATATGTGTGTGTATATATGTGTGTGTATATAGATAGATAGATGGATGGATGGATGGATGGATGGATGGATGGATGGATGGATGGATGGATGGATGGATGGATGGATGGATGGATGGATGGATGGATGGATGGATAGATAGATAGATAGATAGATAGATAGATAGATAGATACATACAGATATATACAGATGGTTTTATAGCCTTCAACTTAGCCCTTTAGATTCACCCAATTCTGCTCCTCATTTAACTACTGTATTCCTACTGCATATAAAACGTCATTCATTCATTTGATACACACAAAGCAGAAGCCTTGATAAGAGAAATAAATTTTTTTTTTTTTAAAACACCACCCACATCACTTTAACGTAACACACCTCTTACTTGTTATAAAGAATCTACAGCATGAGAACCACTTGATAAAGATGATAATACTCATTGGTTGTGATGTTTTGTGCTGTTAAATGCTTGTTGACATGCTACACATTTAAATGCCCTGCAGGGCAAAGAACAAACAAGTACAGTGGACTTGACATAGGGGATTCTTTGAAGTCACTTTTCATTTTATTTACCTTCTTTTCTGCCACATCTGCTCAAAAGCATCTGCCAGTTCCACATTACTAATCTCCTCAGAGTCCTGGAACTTCAGAAAGCCATTCCCGCCGTGGCCTGTTAATCAACCACAGTTTAAAAATAATTAATTCATCTTTGTTGAAACTTTAATTAATTAAACTTCATGGGTGCATTTTAGTACCTGTCAGGTATATAAGGATGTTGCTTCGGTCATCAGAAAGGAGACGTTTCGAGCGTGGTGTGCTGGGAGGCAGCCGCCCAGTCAAAACTCGCAGGAAGTTCTCCACAGTTACCTAAGGCACACACAATACAAACCTGTGGTCATTTCCCATCTATGTCTCAGACAGGAAGTAGTAAATTAGTTGTTAAATAAAACTATTAAAAGATTGAAACTATACAAAACAAAAGCCAGTAAAAACAAAAGTTTGTGATGAAAAGTTAATTCCTAATATTTAAATTGTCACTGGTAGAATCAGTAAGTGACCGCAGATGAACATTTTTGATCTTCTCCACTTATCCTTTAATTAAAATGTGATAATCAGCTCCTGACTGGGTTTTTCCTCTGTTTGTTAATGATCATTGGTTTTTGTTACACATGAATGTGGTGTCACGGCAAACACAGACTGGTGGTACGGTATCATCGTATTTTTTTAAAAAGGCACCAAACAAAGTGAGTAATCAAAAACAGTGAGGCAAAGAACTGCTAAACTTAGTGGATACTTGCCTTAGTCCATAACAATCAGAAAAATAAATAAAAACCAGCTGGGTACCATTTTAGACGTGTGGATTATAAAATGTCCTGGTCAATAAAAATGTTGCTTCGGACATACCCCGTTTCATTTTCCTATTTCATGGGTACATTTATCTCCTCGAGTTATTTTACGCAACACTGAAGGTGAAACACAGCATGTGAGACTGTCACATAAATCACAGTGAACGTTTATGTAACGAGCTGAGCAGAATCAAACTGTCTGATGTAGGAAAATATTCACAATTTATGCCAAACAGTCATTAACATTTTGTGATTATGCTCAAGCGATTCGTCTTTTTCTGGCTTCAAAATACCCAACTGCTGTCATTAGACTTTGAAAATCACTCAAGGCTTGTTGATAAACAGAAGGCTAACACAAGGGTTGCTTTACAGAATGAAGGTGAGGTGTAAACACCTGAACTGACCTCATAACCTCGATAGTCCACTTCCACATCGTCACCATACACATTCAGCTCCATGTTTTTGTGACTGAACACTGTAGCGGGTTTGGGATTTCTGTGGTTACAAGCCATGTCATCGGCCAGCATCAGAACTATGTGGCTAGTGATAAAAAAAAAGAGAGAAAACAGAGTTAATGTGATGATATTTGAAATAAGTAAAAGGACAAATGCTGCAATCAAACATGTTAACTGTTATGTTATGAAGGTAAATGCATTTAGCCTGAAAAGAGCTCCCACCAATCATACAGTCAATGGCTAACCAGCGCTACCACCACAAGTACTGTGTAACTCTGCAGAGCCAGGTCTGATTTCTGAACCGTTCCTATCTTGAACTAAAATGAAAACTTATTAGTATATATGCACACTTGTTCATCCTGTTGGCGCTGGTGCCCTTCTACACAACACAGACCATGTCAAAAGTATTTGCTTTATTCTCCATGTCGGCTGTTTTATTTTACTGCAGCTTTCCATCTGAGAAAAGGCCCCAGAACAAACAACAAAACAAAGTAGGCTGTGGAAAAACTCTTGAGCATTCACTTAATTCATTTTGACACAATACAGGCACCTTGTAAAATGCACAGCATGTCCTGAGCTGCTGTCAGCTAAAGCCAAGTCTGACAATGGACAGCACCATAGACTCAGTAAACTTATTCAGAAGTCTGGTTCAGCCCTTGATGTGGCCGTGGACAATCAATGTGCAGTAAGGGTGAGCAGGACAACGTCAAAACTCCTCTGAAATATATCCCATACCCTCTAAACAGTGTTCTGGCTAGCCAGAGGTTCAGCCAAACACTAACAGCATGAGTTTCTTCATTGCTGTAGTTGTCCAGTTACACAATTCCTCTTTCTACTGTACCTCTTTTTAATTAATTTTTGAGCAACTTTTACAAAATACTTTACCTGCTGGGATGAATAAAGTTCTCCCTTAATTACTGAATACGCAAGGATAATTAAAAATGATTGTTCAATTACAGAAATGTAGTCTTAAGATTAGTTAATTGATAGTCAGAACACATATTTCTTTCAGAAAGCAACCACATAGTATGCTTTGCCTTGTTACATCCAATAATAATTGTAATGCCGGAAGACAGTTTATGTTGTTGAGTCTGTAAAATAACTGCAGCTGTCATGTATTTTCAACACTGACTACTCTGGAAAATATATTGACTAATAAACTGGTTTCTCTTTATCGTGCATGAATATAATGAAAGGTGCGCATTATAAATTTACCTACTGATCAACTTGACCTCTTCAGAATGTCTAAAACCCAAATATACCACATTTACTACCATATACAACCAAAAACTAAACTGAAGAAGAACTAAATCTGATATACTGGTTATGCCTGATTACACCTAACAGAGCCTTTAGAATTCATATTAATAAGTCCATATCTCAGGCCTTCACTTGTGGAGTCATTCAGGGCTGTCTTTTTGCCTGTTGCCCATCTACATGACAGCTTCTCCTAGCATTTCTATGCTTATAATACACAACGGTACTTTTTGATTAAGATTAACAACCTTGATAGCCTCTTTGACCTCAAATACTTCATCTCAATCCTGGCAAAATGTAAATTCTCGTGTTGGCCCTAACAGCTTCTGTACAGAGGTCAGTCATTACATCAGCCCTCTTGTCATCAATACAAATCATCTGCTAAGAACTCTGGTATTATTTTTGAGCATTTAAAATTTGCATATCACACCTCAAAGCTCATCCAGTCTTGGTTTTTTTTTTCTTTTTTTAACTAAGATCCATCCATCCATCTTCTTCTGCTGCTTATCCGGGGCCGGGTCGCGGGGCCAGCCGCCTAAGCAGAGAAGCCCAGACCTCCCTCTCCCCAGCCACCTCCTCCAACTTATCAGGGAGAAAACCAAGGCGTTCCCAGGCAAGTCAAGAGACATAATCTCTCCAGTGTGTCCTGGGTCTGTCCCGGGGCCTCCTCCCAGTGGGGAATGCCCAGAACACCTCATCCAGGAGGAGCCCAGGAGGTATCCTTATCAGATACCCGAAACCACCTCAACTTGCCGCTTTTCAATATGGAGGAGCAGCGGCTCTACTCTGAGCTCCTCCCGGATGGCCGAACTTCTCACCCTATCTCTAAGGGAGAGACCAGCCACCCTTCGGAGGAAGCCCATTTCCGCTGCTTGTATCCGCGATCTCGTTCTTTCGGTCACTACCCACAGCTCGTGAGCATAGGTGAGGGTAGGGACGTAGATCGACCGGTAAATTGACTAAGAATCATTGCAAAAGTGAAACTTTTAAAGTTTTCAACTAATTTTGAACTTTCAATACACACTTTTATTTTCACGTGCCTTGATTACTGTAACTCACTATTCATGTGCAGTTCCTCTTTAGCTTGTCTTCAAGTAGCCCAGAACACAACTGCTAGGTTGCCTCCAAAAACTAGCGGGCACCCACATATAAGCCCTATTCTTATTTCCCTTCATTGGTTTCCAGTGAAATTCAGAATGCTTTTTAAATTGTTATTAACAACATATAATGCCTTTCATAGCCAGTACTACCAACTGTCTGAACAGGGTCTCTTAAGAATGCTCTTATATTAGAAGCCACTAAAGTTTTCATCAGCCTATCAAATGGGCTGAATGAGTAGTTGGTTTGAAGCGACTGCTTAAAACAATTTTTTTATAAGTTAACTTTTCCCTAATATTTGTCCCATTATATTTGACCATAGCAAGATTGTATGCTTGATTGTGTGTCTGTGCGCTGGAACTTATATACTTACCTTGAATGTGTGGTTTTATTCAGATTGTGAAACACTTTGTAACTGTGTGTTTTAAAAGGTACTAAACAAATCAAGTTGTTATCACTACTATTATTATTATTATTATTATTATTATTATTATTACTACCTGTCAGGGATGCCAAGCCTCTTCACACTTCTGTACACAGACAGAGTATTTGCCACATGTCGGTAGTTGAACCAGAATCTGGATGTGCACACCTGTTAATAAAGCAAATGAAGAAGAGGCACATATGTATCTTCTGTTGCTCCTAACATCCTCTATTAGCATTTACTCAACCTGAAACATCAAAAAACACTCACCAGAACGGCCCAATTGTTCGTATGCCCACTGCTGAAGAACTGCCCTGCGCTATTCTGTGAAACAAACGAAAGAAGGTGAATAATTGTTTATGGTTTATCGGGATTTGAGGTCATATAAGCAAGCATATTCAGCATCAACAAAGCTAGCATGACAGCAGGGATGGCTAACATGACAACGATGTTTCTACATAAAAATGAAACAAAACTGAAGGGAAAACCGGAGCTGCGTGAAAATAATACACTCACCTCGATATTGATGCTGTTTGCTAAAAAGCATGCTGAAAATAGTCCTAATAAAGTTAGTATTTTCATTGTGCAGCTCTGTTAGCAGTGGACATGTAGGAAGTGAAAACCGGTGGAGCCACTCAGCAAGTGTTTCCGGTAGCAGATATTTTCAAAATAAAAGCTTTAGCGTGGAAGATGAGAAGGATAAAAAATGTTTTAAAGCAGATTAATAATGAAAGA
>VOQK01015631.1:0-13175 GCA_015052645.1 Benitochromis conjunctus
CGGTAGGCTATAATTCACCTACAAACACCCCCCTTTCTTTCACTTTCAGATATTGTTCTTTGCACGCAGGGTGGAGGGTGGAGGGGGGGGAGAAGACCCACCTGTGAGGCCTGCTGGGTGTGGCAGAGCTTCTCTTTGCACAGCCCTGCAGTATAAATATACTGCTTTGTGTTGCTTTGTGACTGTCATTGCAGCTGCATACAGCCGCTTCCAGGAAATACTGGCAGGCAAGTGCGGAAATGTCTTAACCTCCTTTTCCCTGCTGGCAGAGAGGAGCTGTTGCTTATTTAGTAATAAACAGAAGATAGAAAAGTCACAATCAATACTGGTGGTCTCATATACTGGTTTTTATATTTATTTTCAGCGCTGTCTTAAGTATCTTGTATCACCCCAAAATAACACTTTGTTCTCAGACAGCTGGCTTTCTTGTGGTTCCTTAAAACTCTATAAAACATTCCCTCTGATAAAGCTTATAGCTATGCTTGGATCAGGTGACCCTGAAACCTCCCTTAGTTACACTGCAATAGGCCTCAGCTGCTGGGGGCCACAGTGCACCAAGTGTTTTTTCTTCACTCACCCTGTGTTTATAACCCAGTCTGCTTTTAATAATTAGTTATTATTATGAGTTGGGAGTCTGGAGGCTGTTCCTGTTTTGCAGATGTGCTTGGCTTTCAACAGTGTATCAAAGTATCATTCACATGAATGCAAAGACCCAGTATAATGAACTGACCCATTAAATCAGTGCAGGGGTTTCAATGTTGTGGCTGATGGGTGTAATCCATAAAACGTCTGTTTGGAAACGCAGGTACGTATCTAAGTGTTTGTTTGTTTGTATGGGGCACTGCAATACATCTTACCGGCAAGTTAATGTAGCATCCATAAAATGTGACCTGTACACTGGCCACGCCCACTTTTGGAACGCTGAGCTGTCAGTGTATTTATGAAAATGAGCAGGCAGAGGTGGAGCAGAGCAAGGCGAATGTTGAGCACTGACTGCCATGAGAATATGAAGTCAAACGATGCTGTAGCCATGGTATGATGCTTGTGTCATGCAGGTAAACAAATATTAACAAGTCAACAGCAGACAAGCAGCAGTTGATGTTGACGGGAGTCAACGGGAGCAGGAAGACTAAGACTGGAAAAGTCAGTGATTCACTGCTAGCTTTTTAGATAGCTGTAGGTGTTACGTTTAATTTGGTGTGTGCCATGAAGCTATTTAGAGTCCCTGCTTTAAATGTGTATGTGTGCTACATGGACAGATTTATAACACATATTTCATCTTCCTCAGGATCTGATGGATTGTCGTGTTGTGCTGGACCGTCTCCAAGCTGAAGAAAAGAGTTTGAAAAAAGACCTTGAGGAGAAAGAAGACATGAACCGCAAAGGTGGGAAACCAGTCTCCAGAATCCCAACTTTCCAGAAGCGACCCGCTGGCGCCAGTCAGAACACGGAGCTGCCAGTTCCCAAAAAGGATACTCCAGTCCACGTCGCTCAACCTCCTGAGAAACTTGGAAGTCTGGAAACTTCAAAGTCCAAGCCGCCTGATGTCAGAGAAACAGCGCTCCCCTCGCCATTGATCCGCACCCCCAAAATTTGCTTTGAGGCTCCTTCTGCTTTCAGCAGGACAGAAGTGGCTCTTGCGACAGCTCACGTCCCTCTGATCGCTGCCCAACACGATCACTCCCCTCTTCTGACTGCAAGTCCCCGGCCTGCTCTCAGATCAGAGCAAGTCGAGAGCAAAACCGCAGAAACCATCCCAGATGGGCCTATAACCCATCTGCCACGTGAGAGCTTCCCCAGCAAGATACCCCTGGAGGAGCCAGTGGAGACATACAACCCCGCAGTTAAGGGCGGGATTCCCCTCGCTCCATTTGTAGACTCCGAAAAGTTTGCAGAGATCTTTCAAGTTCCTGAGGACAGCCAAGTGGAAGCTATAATGGACGAAGAACCTCCGTGGGAGACAGAGCCACTGAACACAGCTGGTTTGAGGGACAGTATATCTTCATCAGAAGCTGAATGTGAGGATGAGTTTGTTGCTGAGCGATCAGAAGAAGTGAAGGAGCATCATGAACCGCTCATAAGCCAGTCAAAGTTCCAAAAGCTCGAAGAGAAAAAAGCAGATACTGATTTAGACGCTGCTGCAGCACCAAAGACGCCCGCTAAAGTGAGAGCAACCAAGTCAGCCGAGGTGAGTTATGTCACTGTTTGCGACTGAGAGCTTCCACTGGCGTCTGTTTCCTTGATGGTCTCAGCTGAGTCATACATATACATGTGTACCTATTCAGGAATTCTACCACTCCCTGCTTTGATATGCAGCACAGTACGCTGTGCTTTGCTTAAGCTCCGAGTGTGATGTAACCTGTTGGAGTGTGTAAATTCTCCCCTTGTCATTCTACAGAGGTCAGGATGCCCCAGTTTTACCCTCTTCTGCTTCACCTTGCTGCTTCTCGGAGGGTTCTCTCACCACGTGTGGCACTACGGGCTTCCCATGTCCATGTCCCAGCTCACGGCTCAGCTGGAGCTGCACTGGCTTGAGGGCTTTGGATTGTTACCAGAGCCTTGTAGCACCGACTGTCGGTAAATGATATCAGCAACTGGATATCTTTGAGTTACAGTGGCTTGCAAAAGTATTCGGCCCCCTTGAACTTTTCCACATTTTGTCACATTACAGCCACAAACATGAATCCATGTTATTGGAATTCCACGTGAAAGACCAATACAAAGTGGTGTACACGTGAGAAGTGGAACCAAAATCATACATGATTCCAAACATTTTTTACAAATAAATAACTGAAAAGTGGGGTGTGCGTAATTATTCAGCCCTCTGAGTCAATACTTTGTAGAACCACCTTTTGCTGCAATTACCAGCTGTAATTGCAGCAAAAGGTGGTTCAGGGGGCTGAATAATTACGCAGAAATATGATATTCACCTGTCAGGATTAACTTATGTACTGTTGAATGCGGTCCCTGTTGTTCAGAGTGCACCTGGTGGAAAGCATTCCTGTCGGTCTCTACTCGTCTTCCCCCTCGTCCAGAAAGAGCATCGCAGACAGCTGGCTGCACCTGCTGGACAAAGCCAACAGCTCAGTCCACATCGCCGCTTTTTATTTCACACTGCGGGACAGCGATGTGGGCTCGCACGAATCCTCCGACTCTCAGGTGAGCACAACCAGCTGCACACTCAGGTCTCACGATGCGGCACATCAGGTGGTTGTACCTGAAGCTTTAAGGCTCTGAGCTAATGGCCTCGCATGATTCTCAGGGAAGAAAGGTCTTTGAGCAGCTGATGAAACTTGAATCCAAAGGTGTAAAGCTCCATATCGCTGTCAACGCCCCCCAGCAGTCAACTCGAGACACAGCCGACCTGACTGGGACAGGTAAAAATGTCAGGTTTGTATTTCAGAATAGGACCTTTAAGGAATTTTAGCATTAATTTCCTGTGCTGGGTTTTTTTTGTGTGTGTGTTTTTACTTTTCAGGTGCAGAGGTCAGAGAGGTGGACCTCAAAGCCGTTACTGGAGGCATCGTCCACACCAAGCTGTGGGTGGTTGACCAGAAGCACTTCTATGTGGGCAGTGCTAACATGGACTGGCGCTCTCTAAGTCAGGTATGGTGAAAACAGGAAACCTCCTGAACTATTATATATAGGTTTTATAAGAGATGTTTTTAGTCAGGTAATGTTGAGTAAGAAATCTCCACACAACAGGTAGACAGATCCATCCCAGCTTAAGTATATTAGTGTCCACAGAGTGCAGGACTGATGTTTCATTGGGCTGTAGTCCTAAAAGCTCTTTTCCTGGAGGCCAAAACTGACAGACTGGTGAGTTTAGGTACACATTAAATATGACCTATTAGGATTTTCCTTATTTTCTGTAATATACAAATACAAATGCTCTCATTGATGGGTTTTTGTTTCCTCTTTGCTGTCATAGAGAGGAAATATTTCTGATATGGTCAGCCAGGCACAGAAGCCCCAACCACATGCTGATTTAAACCCTCTGTTGATGAGGGGCAGCCAATTAGAAGCAAACTGGGAGAGGCACTAAAAGAGCAAAGCCCAGCATAAGACAAATGTTTTGAACTGTGCAAAGCTGCTTTAGTAGAGTCCATGAATGAAAATACAGAGCTCAGCTTTAAAACCTGAATTCTGCTCTTATTTCTTCCCTCTTATAGTAGCTTATTGTGTTATTATTCTGTTCATTTCTGAAAGTTTGGACAAGTAATTAAGTCCCTGGATGATCCCACAAATCGTGCATACTAGCACAGGGCTGATGGTTGCTGTGCTGTGTCAGAACTAATGCAGTCTGTGGACTCTCTTGAACAAAGGTGAAGGAGGTGGGTCTGTCAGTGGAGGACTGCAGCTGCCTAGCTCAGGATGCCTTTCGGATCTTTGGGGTGTACTGGCACGTCGGCGGTGCGAAAAACGGTTCCCTGCCTCCGTACTGGCCCGCTCGCCTCTCTGCCCTGTCGAGTTCCCAGAACCCCCTGCATCTGAAGTTCAACGGGGTCCCTGCTCAGGTCTACCTCTCTGTAAGTAGCCTTTCAGGAGGAATCCTTGTGAATTCTGCTGTCATTTTACAGGAACTGTGTAGCATTGATTGACACAGGCAGATGTGTCTATGTGACCTCGTTATACTAAATACTGAATGACAATCAGATTTATTCCCAAAACTGAACGTATGGGAATATCCCAACATTTAATCAAGAATAAATGAAAAAGACAGATAACTGCTGTCTTTGGTTTGTTTGGAGTCTTTTATTCAGTGAGAGAAACACATTAAAACCAACATCTTTGTTCATTATTATTTCAATTTGCTGTTCTTTTCTAAATCTGTGCATATAGTGTGTCTTTAAGGAGAATCTGTATCTCTACAAACCCCTTCTTTTACATCATGAATACACATTAGTGGCCCAGTGCCACTGGAAGCCATCCCTGTGCATGTCATCATACTTCAGATCGTAAGCCTTTACAAGTCTTCTCTATGGTTTTCTCTTCCCTTCCCATTTCTTTTCTTTTGTCCTTCGGTTGCAGGCTGATCTGAGCTTCATTTGTCCTGGACCAGAGTTTCTCCAGCTCGTTCTGTTTTCTGTAATGTTTGTGTCTAATCTCCCCTTTGTCCCCACTGTCTTTGTTATGATAGCTGGGTTGCATGGTGTACTGAACTCTCTGCAAGATTCCTCTTATGTTCGACTTGGATAATGATATGCTTACCTATTTAAGATTGAGACTTTTTACCATTAAAAAGGAGCATGCAATCACCAGGGCACTATTTTTTATTTTTTTGTAAGAATGTAAAAAATGTAGGTTTCACCACTCCTGAGGTCTCTGATAGCATTGTTTCATTTGCATCCAGAGGTCCTTTGGCTGCATGTTGTGGGTTCACAGAAACACCAACTGCAGTCTTTGACTTTGGACTTTTCTGTCCATCTTCATAATGTAACTATACCCTGAATATGTTTGGTACACAGCTAAAACAACAAAATGTGTAGGTTTGTCTGAAACTGTTTTTACGCCATTCTAATCTCAAAGTAAGGACATCACTCAGCTGTCACAGGCTCCTCTTCCTCATTGCTTCTGCTGTGTCTGTTTTCTGCAGAGCGCCCCTCCACAAATCTCGGCCCGTGGCCGCTCTGACGATCTGTCCACTATTCTATTGGTCATCAACGACGCTCAGGAATTCGTTTACATCTCTGTCATGGACTTCCTTCCACTGTCTCAGTTCACGGAGCCACTCAGGTACACTCCACTCACACAGCTGCACTGTTCATGTCATTTAATAGCAATTAAATTGGTTCACTCTTAGAGAGCATTTCAGGCGTAAGAAATTTGCTCTTTCTGCTTCTTCCCTGCCTGCACCAAACACCAACAGTGCTGACATGTCTTCTGGAAGCTGTAGAGCTCTAAAATATTTCCTGGTCTCCCGCTCTCAGGTTCTGGCCCACCATCGACTCGGCCCTGCGTGCTGCGGCGTGCACCAGAGGGGTGCAGGTCCGACTGCTGGTCAGCTGCTGGGAGCATTCTTCTCCTGACATGTTCATCTTCCTGCAGTCCCTGCAGGTGCTCAGGAGGCGTCTGCTGTGTGACATTGACGTGGTACGTTTGAAGATTTGATTTTTTTTCTTTTCATGGCTGAAACATTTTAAGTCACTGATGAGATGGCGGATTCTAAAGCAACATTTTTGTTTTTTCTGTAGAAAATCTTTACAGTGCCTTCAACAGCAGAGCAGAGGAAGATTCCTTTTGCACGAGTCAACCATGCCAAGTACATGGTTACAGACAGGGTGGTCTATATAGGTATGATGGCTACATTTTTAACACTTTTTAGCTCCTTTGAACTGTGAAAGGGGAAATAAAACAGCATAAGGTGTCCAGCTTTTAGCATTTAGTAGGTCATGTCTGTAAAATGGACCTATTATACTCAATGTCAGCTCCGTTTTCTGTTCTTGGATTCTCCAAGATTAGCTTTGCATTCATTTTATATTGAGTCTTGGTGCAGCACTTCATCCTTTGTTTTAGCTGCTCTCCATTTAAAGCCAGTCTGTCCATTTTAAACCAGACTGTTTAAACACCAGGTGGGCGGAGCTTCTAAAATGATCATATTAGTCTCCAGTCTCTGTCACAACATACTAAGAATAAAAACCTGTCTGATCACATTGTTTTAAACTTATATTAACATGTGTGTGACAGAATGTATAGAAAAGCTTTTGATAAATGGGGACTGTAACTCTCACCCGAAGTCTCCTGCAGTGTTTAAACTGTTGTTTCTGTTCACAGGGACGTCCAACTGGTCAGAAAACTACTTCACGTTCACGGCTGGCGTGGGCTTGGTGGTGAACCAGACAGGCTCTGCGGTTGACCCGGGCCAGCAGACTCTGCAGAGCCAAGCAGAGGAGCTGTTCCTCAGAGACTGGGGGTCAGAGTATGCCTCCACGCTCCCTGTTGAAGACGTGGACGTGTGCCCGCGCCATTGAGGGAATCAATAAAGAGCGCTGCATTTAGACGAGCCGTGTGCTTTCTTGCTGCTACCACTTGAACTTTATTGCATCTATGCAGAATCCGCTGGCTGTTTATTTTATTATAGTTTACCGACTGGCTGCCTTTTTTCTGTATATAATTGCATTTTCTGTGCGTTATTGTTTTGGGGTTTTTTTTTTTTATGCTATGTTGTGTTTTTATAATTCTATCAGCAGCTGAAATACGCTGACAGATGCGACAAACGTGTTACATTATAAATAAAAGTAATGCTAGAGACCTTTCAAGATGTCTTTTCTGTGGATATTTTTTTTTCTTACAAAATCTGAAATTTACAACACAGAAAGTCTCAATACCACAAATTAACGTATTATTTTATAAACTGACTATGTCCGTGCAGCAGTAATCCAACTCATTGCATCAACATTGAATATTTTATTATAATGAAGATTGTGTGAAATTTATGCTGCCACAAAATCATAATGGTGTTCCACATAGTTAAAGGGGACCTATTATGCTATGGTTGCAGTTTCAAAATAATTAGCTTGGTAATATGTCCCAGCTTTCACTTGGTGCCATTTCAAACGTAGAGCTTCAGGGCTGCTTTAAACACTGTTTCAGACAGCCCTTTCTACTCTTGGCTCAGTATGATGTCAGAGAGGCGAGACACCTAATATGGTCATCTTTCTGGATTCCTCAAGAGCCCTTTCGCTGTCTTACGACATCACACCCATTCACCCTCATGCTGTTTTAAGTTTGAGGGGCAGCCAATCAGATGAAAGCTAGCAGAAAGTTTATTTCAGTGGATTACTGAGGATCTCCACCAACAACCTTTTTCTGACAAATAAGGATTCAATTGACCCGAGAATCATATAAGCGTAACAGGTCCTCTTTAAAATGTAAATTTTTTTACAAGACTGGGGGATTCACAGAGCAGCAGGGAATCTGTGTGCAGTGCTGTCTTAAGCTCAATGCTAGAAAGCAAAAATCTTTATATACTCAAACTGAAGCAGCTATTTCAAAACAAAACCCACAAAGATCCACATGATACAAATAATACTAGAAATAATCTAACTACTGAGTAACTTCAGGTTTACGTGCCGTCATCTTCACATTTGAGAATCTTTTCTTTCAGTGAGCACTTCTCTGCGCACACACACACACACACAAAAAAGAAAGAAATGGAATGAAACATCTACAGCCGGTGTCAGTGTCGAACGCTGCAGTTCCAGCTCTTCACACCTGCTTATTGTCAGCGCTGTGTGAGACAGCACACCTGCTACCTGCCAGCTGTACAGAAGCATCCACAGCTTTGTTTTGTTCTCCTTCCCACCCACCCAGCTGTGGATCAGCTCCACGTGCACAAATGAAACCTCAGACGGTAAATGAAGCAGCAACGTTGGGTGCAGATTCTTTTTTCACAAACTCTGATCATTGCAGCCATCCCAGTCCTTTCATATCCACGGGCAGGAGAAGTTTGAAGATGGGGCCGCCTGTTCTCATTCTATGGAGAGCTGCACACTGTCTGACTGGCCCTGCTGCTGCTGCTGCTGCTGCTGCTGCTGCTCAAACTTCCTGGCTAGAAGGCGAGACACGAGACAGACAGAGAATTATTACAATAAGCAGAAGATCTGTAGGTCGACCAGCAGGCTTTCCCCATTCTTGTGACTTTTATGCACCATTTTGAAATATTCTGCTTTTAATTAATGTCTTTATTAATGTAAAAGGAAAACATTTTTAAAAATAGCCACCATGTAACAATTCAACAGCTTAAAAAAAAAAAATCCCCAGTTTTCCTCATCTAATGTAGCCCATTCTGAGCCAGCCCACGTACAGGCCCGTCTAAGTCTGTATCTGGTTTCACACTTCAGTCTGATTTCAGGTTACTTTTGTGCTCTTTTGTTTGGTAAAATGAATGCTTACATTTCCATTCCCAGTGATGAGTTTCATTATTATAATAACTATGTCACCTCCATGAGTCTGCTCAGTTGTATTTCAATAAAATTGGGGATGTGTTTTAGAATTATGCACGTGCTACTGAGGCTGACTGTAAACAAGAACGGGAGCCATGATTGCTACCCAGAGATTTTACCTGGAAAACAAAACCTCTAAGGCTGAAAGACAGTGATTCTCACACACACACACACCAAAGTTCAATATCAAACCTCCTTTCCCTTCTGGTTCCATCCAGCCACAACGTCACCAGCAACCACAACCCTGTGTAATTTTAGAGGTTTGCCACACAACATTCACTGACTCCCTGTGCAATGTTACAGGATATTTTAGTATTTAAGGGCAGCATCTACGGTACTGTGCAAAGGTCTTGAGCCACCTATA
Source organism: Benitochromis conjunctus (assembly GCA_015052645.1). NCBI lineage: Eukaryota > Metazoa > Chordata > Actinopteri > Cichliformes > Cichlidae > Benitochromis > Benitochromis conjunctus. The sequence goes on from VOQK01015631.1 coordinate 9,310, forward strand.
GCTTTGCTTAAATGGAGACAGAATTTCGTGTAATTTCTTAAAGGTGTCTTGACCAATAAAAACACTTTTCCTTGGACGTTGGTTGCTTTTTCCACACATTTTCAGTCCTTGTACCATATCGTGTATTTATTTATGCATTTTTCAGTTAACGACTTAACACTGACCTATGAATCATCCAATCAGAAAAAAGGCAAAAAGGTAATTCCCACAGATCGGTTAGCTGAAAACCTGGGTCCTTGAATCTTGACAAGTAGAAGAGAGAGAAAAAAGTATGACCGGGAAAAACCCAGACCCAACCCTTATTTCCCATCTTCCTGACAAAATAAGAGGAAATTAGAAGCGGTTCAAGACTTTTGCACAGTACTGTAGCCTCAAATCGAGTTTCACTGCAATCCACATCAGCCCACATGCGTGCTTTAGTTTTCTGTCCTCACCCAGAGAGTACATCTCCAGCTGCTGCCGCAGGCGGACCTTCTGCAGGCTGTCGTAGAAGTTGGGCTCCGGGCTGCTGCCCACGGAGGGAGGCAGAGTGAAGATGCGCATGATCTTCCTCTTGTTTCTGAAGTGTACGCAAACAAACAGCGTCAGTCTGTGCCCGTTATCCACAAACAACTAGGGGAACACCACCAGCGAGCACACGGTTTGACCTGTAACATGTTAATCTGGTGGATGATTTGGTGCCAATCCAGTTATTTACAGACTTAATGACGTTATGAGGTAAGCAGCACTAAAATGCACTTTTTTTTCAGTGAAGTCTGGCGTGAATTGTAAGGTGTTTTTTTCTGTCTGGCAGAGAGAAGTGTCACTGACGAGGAACCAAAGAAAAGCGTCCTTACTTTCTGGCGTACATGAGCAGGCCGAAGCTGACCAGGATCACCAGCAGGTAGACATTAGTGGCCTCGTTCCACGCTTCGTGCACAGAGTAGTCTATAGAGCCAGGCTCGTTCCCCAAAACCCCGTGAGCGCCCATGGAAAACGCGGACACTGCCACCAAACTATACGGATAAACATCCAATTACAAAGCAAAATCCTCTAAATTAGCCCCGTTAGCCTACACTTCCTTGCTAATCAACTGTGTTTGTAAACGCGATTACGTCGCATCCGTTCTCTTTTTCTTCTTCGTTGTTTCTTTTCCGGTTTTCTAGGAGTGCTGCTGCCCCCTACAGTCCCAAATCTTAATCAACTCAGTAAAAATCAAGTCTGAAATTAATTAGCTGATGCGTATTTGATTGAAAAATTCATTATTAAAGCACAAAATGCTTAATTTTATTCTGTGTTGTTTTTGGGGGTTCTTTCCTGTTTTTGTCCTTCCCCCTGAAGGGAACTATGCAATCTTGTATTTGTTTTTTACTTGCTGTATATATAGATTCATTTTGGTGAAATTTTGGTAAAAATCAGGTCAAGATCACACCAAATGTGCAAATCAGTCAAAGCTATATCTTACCCACATATGTTATTTTACTCTTGAGCACAACTGCAACAGGAAGAAGCAAATAACGCATGACAGCTACTGAAGGTAAAAGCACGCTGATTTCCAGCCGATTCGTTTATCCATTTATCTGATGTCACAGGTTGGGTTTTTCTCATTTCTCAGCCCTGTGCCGTCTCTCTTTTCTGAATCTTGAGAACCACAAAATATGTCAGTTTGCCATCTTACAGAAGGCCTCGTTTCCTAAAATGCATCTGGAGGACAGAAGAGACACAGGTGTATGTTTCTGTAGTGTTTTTTACCTGCGCCGTGTAGAAGGAAACAAAAAGCAAAAAGATCATCAAGTATGTATCTGACTTTCTGCTCTTTACCGTTAGAAAGTGTGGCAAAAATACATGGACATCTTTCCATTTTACACTGTGGCACTTCTTTTCAAAAGGAAAAATGAGCGATGCCATGAGTAATGTTTAAAGGCGCCACACCTCTTTTAACTGACATCACTTTAAAACGAGGCTCCGAAGGAAACATCTCTCATGACTACAGTGATGCTGACGGAGAGACTCAGACGGGTCGGAGAGGAGGCGAGGAAAAGAACCGCGGACGTATAAGACTGACAAATAAGAAGAGAGGTCTGCTCTTCCAGCTCCCATTCCCCAATCCATTACAACAAATACAGAAACAGCATGCACCCTACCTATGGTAAACATCCACTGCATTGAATGTGTGAACAGCAGCATGAATTAAATCCTCAAAAACCTGGAAAATAACATGAAAATTGGCCAATAAATATACTTTACTGAACTTTCCAGCAACGTATACTAGCTAAATATGTAATGTACATAAACTCAGATCTGGCAATTAAAGGCAAACAGTAATTTACAACAATACAGCCTTAAAAATATGACAAACCATACAACTAACAGAATATGACTGGGGTGTGGCATGCAGTCTTTTTTCTGTGAAATGCCAAAATAAAGTTTTAGCATGCCTGCTCAGCCTCTGGAAAAAGCTGCTCAGCAGCATCAAGTTAGTTAAATAAATGCAAAGTAAACGGAGACGATTAATATGTATCACATGTATAAAAACCAATACAGGTAAGTCCACTGATCCCTCCAAAAGAGCTCTGGAATTTTCCGTGCTGGACTTTCTACACCAAGGAGCGGCTGATGAACGGTGAAAAGCCGAAATGTGTTTTTATCTGTCAATTATTGTGGAAAATAAAAACCACAGTGATTCAGTGGTCAATAGAAAGTGTTTGGAATTTGCAAGCTGGTGAATAACTTCACAAGTCACGCTGTCCTCTACAGAAGTCGCCTTTAAATGTTGAAAGTATCGGTATTGTTATCGGCAATACTGGCCTTGTATTTATTTGGTATCAGAGCAATACCTAAATTTGCAGTATTAGCACTACCGAGTATGAGATAAATAAGGACCGTTTTAAAGTGTGACTTGTGCAAGTGTTCTCTGGTAGAGTCCAAAAATAAGAATATGGAGCTGGAGAGGAGCATGAAGTCAAAATAAGCACACGTGTAGAAAAGATGCAACACTGAATGTTTATTTGTCGAGTTCACAATAAACAGGAACCGCTGAGTGAACTGCTCAGTCTCCCTCCAACCCTCTGTTATTCAAACACAATAACACTGTTCCATAATCATTTGTTAATCAGGAGTTAACGCATGTACATCCACTCTTTGCTTCAGTAGCCAATGAAAACACATTTTCACCTGTGTAATATAACACCACCACAGTGGGCTTCCCTTTCAAAACATCCTGTGTATGTACGCATGTTTAATACCGTTCACTTTCAGCAGTTAATGCCATCTTATCTGCTGAAGTTACTCTGTTGCATCACTTATTTTTATTTTTTTCAAAATTATGTCAGTTTTCAAAATAGAGTTTTACTAATTCATTGCTACAGAATACACAAAGCTGTTTTTCCGCCAACATGACTGCTGTAATTATTTTATACACAAGATAGAAACAAGAGCCACGGCTCAGTCCACATCCAAGTATCAGAAACGGCAGCTTTTAGGCCGACAACTGTAGTGGTTCATCGCGTTACAGCCAAGAAGCTGTGGGGAAAAAATCTCTCCTACAAGTTAACAAAAAAACAGAGCAAGCGAGAAAACACCACGGTAGTTCCACAGAACGCTGTCCTGCTTCATCAGCACTTTGTCTGCGACTTGAATCTTCAGACCAAAGCGAGCACATCTCTGGAAACAGCGTCGCCGGCTCAAATAAGAAGCTGAAGAATAGCTCCAAAACCATACCAGCCACTGAGCAAAGTGTGGTCTTTAAAAACCTATAAAACTTTCACAATTCCCAAAATCGCTCAAACAAACAATGAGGGTCAAACATTCAAGTAAAAGTTTAAGAAAACTAAAAAAAAAAAAAAAACAAAAAAAAAGTAATAAAAAAAAAAAAACACACAAAAAAA
>VOQK01015631.1:16800-28095 GCA_015052645.1 Benitochromis conjunctus
AGTGTTCATTTGTGGAGAAAACTCACTCAAGTTTCAAGGGCAGAAGAGGTGTAACAATTATTAACACACTGCCAAATGTTTTTCTGTATAGAATAATCAAAATCTGCACTTGTTCTTCCAGTGTTTCAGACATATATCAGGTAATCATAAGCATTGGCCCTGACTCTGTAGAGCAAAATATTTACCAAGAAAATATAGACCGTCTCTTTTTTCAACATGCTCATCTTTCTTACTTTAGAGTCTCGTATGCGTTCTGCAGCACTGGAAAGATTTCCATCACTGTGAGCTCTGCTAATATTGGCAACACTGCTCCCACTACAGGCAGAGGCTGTACCCCCTGGAACATAAGACACACACACTGTTAGAAACATAAAGACCAGAATGCAGGGCAACAATTTTCTCTTGGCAAAAGCTGGAAACCAACATAAGCACAGACTCCTGTGGCGGTGTCAAACCAGGCAGCATCCTACCTGCTACAGAGTTGGAGGCAGTAGATCCAGTGGAGGAGCTGGCAGAGCTGACCATGCTGGCGTTACTGCTGCTGGCTCCGCTGACGCCGCCTGTACTGGCACTGCTGTGGCTGCTCCTCTTCCAGCCCTCCCTGGTGCTACTGGCTCGCTGCCTGGGGCTGTGCTCCCTGATGTAGTTACGCACCTGATGGCGTCACACAAATCCATTAAAGGGAAGTTTCTGAAAAAACTCGACGGCACTTCTCCTCGGTATGCAACAGCTACAAAGCTGAAAGTTGCTGCTCACCTGTTTGAGCTTCTCATCGGTGAGACAGTTGAGCTCGATGATGAACTCGCTGTCAGTGGGAGAGATTTGAGCACAGGGGTCAATGATCTTGATGATGTCGAGCTGCTCTCTCAGGCCCATCTCTGTGCTGACCTTCCGGCTCAGGTACTCAATGTACTCCACCTAGAAGTGGAAATTCAGTTCAATTCTATTTAAATGGCACCAAATCACAATGACAGCTGCTTCAAGGTAAAGAGACTACAATAATACAGAGAAAACCCCAACATATGACTCTCCATGAGCAAGCGCTTTGGCAACAGTGAGAAGGAAAAACTCCCTTTTAACAGGAAGAAATCTCCAGCAGAACCAGTCTCAGGGAGGGGCGGCCATCTGCCGCGACCAGTGGGGGAAAAACTATTTAATTGGCTGTATATCAAAATGTATTACTGGTAAAAATAAATAAATAAATAAACAAATGAATGAATGAATAATAAAAGACACACTGCAACAAACAAAACGATGCAAGACAGAAACCCCTGGCTGATTAGCTTTACTGCTATATCTGAGCACTCAGCACAAAAACATGCTAGTTTTGTTTACTTGTTCATCGTTGGTCATGGCACTCCAAGGCAGTTCATCCAGGTTGCGATGGGGGTGGGGCTTCGGCTTCCTCTTGGAAAACAAACATGGTGAACTTGGCACACTTGGAATTATGTCAGAGAGGACATCACTGCCACTGGCAATGTCACTTCCTGGTAACTGGGAAAAACAACAGTGGAAACAATTAGATTAGGAAACGACAACAAAGGGATTGTTTAGAAAAGCCATTTTCCACATTCATACAGATAAAGCAACCAAGTTCAAATAACTTACAACACCTACTAAACATGAGCACCTACAGAATATTAAAAATCAGACCGACTAATAAGCTACCTGCCACTCAAATTCACTGTCAGACCAGTCCCAGTATGTGCTGATAGAGGAGGAGACGTCACTGCAGACACTGCCTTCAGGAAACAAATCCAGCGATGTGAGTTCTTGGTCGTCCAGAAGGGAATAGCAGTCGTCCTGATCCCCCACAGAGACGGAGGAGAAGAGTTCCTCGCTACACTCAGAGCTGGCAACACTGGTACCACAGGAAGTAAGGTTCCACCTGAGGAGAACAGAGTGGACATCAAAATTGATTTTATAAGTTGTTCTCTTCTCTCTTTTTAGACCGACAAGGTAAAAGAAAGTACAGATGAAGGGGAGGATCACAGAACACCTGGACCTTCGTTATTTCTGTGCCTTCAAATTAAGATAATAAAACGTTGCTCCAACAGTTTTTCTCATGGCAGCCACTCCTATGTGATAATTAAACTATTCTGCACAGTTTCAGGCTGTAACACTTGGCAACAATGTTTCAGATACTGTCTGATTTAGAGATAAAACACTCTTATTTCTTATATTTTTGTTTAACATGCTGAATCCTAATATGACAGCTCAAATACTTGACTGGCTCCAATTTCCAAGATATTTAATGTTTAACATTTTATAGCTATGCACACTGTTAACATGAGTTTTAATCATGAAGCTTATGTCTTTTCATCTGTTTCTGGTCACTTCATATGATACTTCACCTTTCTTCATTATAGAGAAGACTTAACGTGAAACATACTATCAGAAAGCGCAGCAGCGTGATGCCACCTCAGTTTGTAGAAAGAAGCCGAGTGTTCCAGAATAGGTTGGAAATTCAACTCGAAAAGTCAAAGCAGCCCCGCCAACCCCGAACTAACAATCCAAGATGGCATCAGTGAACAGCAGTAAAACTTTAGATACGTCTTGTCACTGTTGTGCATTTGTGACTCACTAAATAAACCGTACAAAGAGCAATGAACAAACTCTATCCATGAATGTGCTGCTGCTGTGTTCTTAAGCACAAAAAAATTACAAGGATTGTGCTGTAGATGTGATGCATAAATGGCTCTACATTGTTAAGATGCAAACCTAATCCTTTTTTTTTTTTTTATGCTTTTCCAACTTTACTACTGGAAGGCACTAACGCGTGAATCACTTTTAACATGGAACGCGGGTCATGATATGTAGATATTTTGGTTTTATCGCACATCTACATGTCTGTATATTGACTTATTCCATCATTTAATAATGCAGGACACCAGTAGAGGAAATGTAAAAGTTATACACATTTCACTGGTGCACATTCTACACAGTACTTTCAATAGCATAAAGCGAATAAAATGCAAATAAATAAATAAATAAATATTACTTGTGTAAATTTTTAATATGCTTAAAAAAGATTTAACTTGACTTTGGAGCATTACAGAATTCCTACTACTAGAAATGTGTCTAATCCAAGGTTAGCGTTAGGGCCAATAGAGAACATCATAGGATATGAAATCTGAAAATTGCATTTTATACTTCATATCCGCAAATCTCATTAAAAAAAATTTTTTTTAAAAATGGCTGAACACCCTAGTTTATGAAGAGCTGCTGTCTGAAAATTAGCACCTACTGCAAATTTGGGCTACTTTTGCTAAAATTCAGGGATCAAAATGTACTTCAGTCATTTCTGGTGCAATGGATAACGTTTGGTCTTAGAACTGACTGGGTAGCATATCATGAAAACCACATCCATCCAACAATTTTAGTATTAGTAAATGAGTAAAGTTTGACTGCATTTATGTGGAAGCATTTTGGATGTGGAGGAGAATAATTCGTAACTTTCCACATACTGTTACAAAACCCTTCCCATTTGCCAAGCAGACTGGAAACAGGCAACAGGATGTTCCTATTTAAAGTTCTTCTGCATTTACACTCATGCACATCTTAGGCACGCAGAGTTTATCTGATTCAGTTACTTCCTTTAGAGATGAATCTGGATAGTCCCAAAAGGGCCACAGCTAACAGATACTTGTCCCATCAGCCACAGATTACTTTTCACCACCAAGAGTGGTAATTTACCAAACTCTAATGAAATCCCATCGTTGTTAAACAGCAACATTAAAGATCCCATGTCCACTCTTTTAGTGTTTTGGGGTGTAATTACAAGCTGTGAAAATCTGAAACCTCTCACTGCTGGCATTCTTCCAGCCCCCCAGCAACAAGACTGACTGCTGGCTTGGCAAGCCACTTAGAATTTCCTCCTCTTATATAGCACTTTTCGACTCTCCCAGAGTACTCAAAGCGCTCTATACAACATGCCTCATTCACCCAGTCATACAAGCACTTTCTTCTATACTTTAGTGCTTTCTAGCTAACATTCACACACCGATGGATGTATCGGAGAGCAGCTTGGGGTTAGTAACTTGCCCAAGGATATTTGGCATGTAGACAGACTAACCTTCCAATCAGTAGCTGACCTGCTCTACCACCTGAGCTACAGCCACAGTGAGGAGACATACATGTACAAATACAGTCATTCTGTACTTGCCTGTTACTGTGAAAGCGATGCAGAGGATCCGTTCGATGACACGATGAGAGCTGACAGCCAAAATCGCTGACATCCAGGGTTCCCACATCACTCAGGTTGGCTCTTTGGGAGAGGAGAGGGAAAGGCTCCTCGGGGGCCAAAAACTTCTCATACAAAGATTCAGACATGGCAAATCTGTACCTGAAATAAAGGAAGAGAGTGATAAATAGGCAGGGCTATTCTTCAATAGACTTTGAAATAAATTAATGATGCAAGGTCATAGTTGACTGTACACGTGTTAACCTTCATAAGACTTGTTTGTGAACACACAACTGTTGATGCCATTGTTTATATAAACACAATGCAGGCCCAAACCCTAATGTTAGCAAAAATTGTCTTGGACTTTTTTGCTATATAGTGCACAGGGAAAAAAAATAAATAAAACAAATCTGTATTCAACATAAATATGCAAACTACTTTTTTCCTTATATGTATTTTTTTCCTTCTTTTTTTTTAAATTAGTGCTGTAAAACAATTAAATATCATTCACTTTTAATCTATATTAACCGCATTTCATTTTGCATGAGCAAACAGACTCAAGAAAAAAGGAAATATATACGCACTTAACATGTTTATTAAACATCTTGAACATTCATCTTAACAAAAAACTCTGTAAACATTTATCCACATTAATGTGGCCCTGTTACTAAGACTAACTTCTTGACATTGTCGGAGAGGAGAGCTGACCATTTCTTATTTGCAATGTGTGGCCCACACCCTCTCTCTGTCAGTCTTGGGGAGGCACTTTAAGTCCTTGAAACGAGGATCAAAGCTGTGTAAAGCCCGTGTTCTCAACGATATTAATATGTCTGCAGTTTGTTGCAATCCACTTGGCAATGTGTCAGTTAATTTGTCCAGGTACACTTACTGAGCCCCCGAGGCTCCGTGGGTGGTTTGTCGCAAGCTGGGCGACGCGTTAGCCAAAGTGCTAGCAGCATCCCCGACTAACGTATGCTTCGCGTTACTGTGATATTTTAAGCTGGAAGTGCTTCAATGAAAGGAACATTCATTCCTGCACATATATATATATATATATAATTATAATTAAAGGTGTTTGTTGGCTTAGCAATAATCATCCTTAGAAGTTTCCGACAGGTAAGCTAAGATAACATTACCATAAACAAGGTATTAATGCCCACTAACTTAACTCTCTAAAACTGACCCATTCAGAGTTGACGTCACAATGCTCGTGCACTGCAGTAGCGCTGTCGTGGACACAACGCTCCGCTTTGCACAGTCTGCATTTAATGTCGTTTGTTTTCTGTGAAATGCTTTCACGTGTTTTAAAATCTCCCTTTCCATTTTCTTCAGTCCAGTTGTTTTGCGGTTCGGTCTACGTTCTTCTTCGTTAGTATTCAGTGCCAACTGTCCAGACTATATAAGCGATACTGCCCCCATAACTTCCTGTAGTGTACTGCAGTTACAAAAACACGTTTACGTCGTTTTCGAATATGACGCGTCGACGATAAAATTCCGCGCCAACGAATTTTTATTAATGACGTCTTCGATTATGTCGACGAATCGTTGCAGCCCTATTTCTGATGAGGCGGCTTTGGTGAACAGTAGATGGGTGAATGCAGGACCAGATGTATCCCTGAGGTCCTGTGTCATTGCTGGTTTCTTTTTCTGCAGGACATTAGATTAGATTAGATAAAACTTTATTAACCCCTCGAGTGGGTTCCTCCGGGAAATTCAGTTTCCAGTAGCACAGCACCGTCAGAGTTGTATGTTACACAGTTGGAATACCAAATAAAGGGAAAAAGGAGAGATTACGTCTATAAGCATAAATACAGCGTACATACACATGTATAAATACGGAATTATTAATGACTTTCACATGCTGTTCATCTGCTGCAGACAGTTTTCATAGGCTTGCCAATTCTTCCGTTGTCAATTTGAAAAGTTTACTAAAGAACACTGCGAGACATGCCAGGTTTTTGACTACTGTTTTGTTCATGTTTTAGTAACAGGCTGCTAGTAACAAAGTGCCTAAAGCTACAATTTAAAATGGTTTCTTTGCCAAATTGTTATGTGTAGACACAACACTGGTTCATCCTTCGAGTTAATAAATTATTTCATAATTTAGTCTAGCATCTTTGCAATACTGTACGCGTTTTTATTGTCTGTTCTGTGCCCGTCTATTCCGTTTATACTGGGATCAAAGGAAAAAAAACGGCCGGTACTTGGTCAATAAATCAAATTCCGATTGTTTAGATAATAAAAAAGTCGCACACACTCACTCACAGGGAAAAAAACCGTCTTTCGTCCAAACATCAGTAAGAAGAAACCTCTACCGAGTAACTTTAATGGAAAAACTAGCTAGGCTACCTACTATGAATGCTTTTTACTTAGCCGCTGGGCTAAAGATGGAGCTCATAATTAGTTAATGGCTCTGTTATTTGACGCAGCTTAGACTCAAACTGGTAAACAGCCTGAATGCTTCAAGTTACGGTAAACATAACGCCGCGCGCGCACACACGCATACATACAAATATATAAAAGCTTTGATAAAGCTGGCTCCATTCGCTTGAGTAGAACTTACATAAACAGCATCGTGTTTAGAAAACGCGAGCATAAGCCTCTGACATCACAACACAAGCTAACATCCTTAGCTCGCTGCTAATCCTCCGAAATATCCACGTAGCGTTTACTAATATACAAAACAATCTGAAACTCCCATTTCCCAACACATACTATATGTAAACGGTATGTGAACAGGGCTAAGCTGTAACTAAGAAGCTAACAATATTAAAAATCCTACCTTTTGGTTGTTTAAAAAGGGACCACTTCTATCACCTCCATTTGCAAATCCGTTTTCTTCTAAACGAAGAGCTAAGCTCTCACCGCGAGACTCCGCGGAATGAGAGTCATGTGACATGAAGGCGGAAGCTGTCGCACAAATACAAAACTAGCTAGACAAACGTCTCTCTGACACTAATTTTTCATCTTTCTCTCTGTTAATTCTGTATGTTAGTGAACACTGAGACATGTCTTCCAGCCATTCAAAGGACTCTTTGAGCTTTCTGGGAGGCAGAATACCACCGGAAGTCGAGTCATTGTCAAAAAACTTGAAGGATGTGGACCAAGAGTTGTTCCGAAAAATACTGAAAGGTAAATAAAGTCTAAAACAGATAAAACAGCAAGAACTAAATAATTGCATTATAGCGTGTCTATTCAAATACACTGACATGGGCATGAAACAATAAAACTGAACGCCTTTTGGTGAAGTTTAGTGTGAAAACTGGACCAATAACAGTATCCGCAGTAGACCTGTGACCACCTCAGCGTCCCAGGATGTTTATATCGTGATAAGATCCTTCTGCTGATATTCAGACCAAGTGTTAGCAGTTTAAGATGCTCGGTAAGGGAATGTAACTGTGAATGATTCCCTGTCCAGCTGTGGTCAGTGCTCTGGAGGGAAAGGACTGCACAGATGTAATGAAGTCCATAGCAGAGAGCAGTGTCATCGCGCAGGAGAGGCTCTGTCACGTCGTAGCTGGCATCCACAGACTGCTCTCTGAGGCCATCCGCATCCCCACAGCGTTACTTAAACAGGAGGTGAGCTGAAGCTAAAGCACTGGAAATTATGCACACTGAAACAGACTGCTTAACTAACATCTTCATTCCTCTTCCGTGGTGCCTGATTGATTAGACCTTTAAGGAAGAGCTGAAGGAACTAAGGTGAGGGGAATCATTTTTTTTCCCAAACCTCTCTCTCTGTTTTCATTCATTATCTCCCCACTCACCACCATTCCTGTTGTGTTTGTTCTTCTTTTATTAGAATACCCAAAGACTTCATCACAGATTTCTCCAGTGTGGTTTTTGGAAATCGGTATGTTGATTTTACAACCTCAAAATGTATACATTTTATGCATATCCAGGACCTGTATCTCAAAGCAGTGCTACAATCAGGTTCTATTGTCTGTGCTGTTTGTGTTTTCAGCCGTGCAGCTCTAGAAGCAGCCGCCTCTCAGAACGATCCTCATCTCCCCACACTAGAAGAATTGAAATGGAGAGTGGATGTTGCCATTTCTACAAGGTAACATACTAAATGACAGAAGAACTGCAAAAACTGTTTACATTGGCAATATGTCCAAGGAATCTTTGTTAATGTAACTCCAACTGGCTACTAACACAGTGTTTTAAAGCTTCCCTTTAACAATACCGTTTCTTACCACCGTCTCTTGCTTGCAATACAGAAATAACTCAGGAAGAAGTGTTTAGTGAAAGATTACAAAAGTTACTACTGCACTCATTTTAAAGTCCTACTCTTTAGACTTTGTGATGACATTTTTGCCTTTCTGTGTTGAAACAGCTCTTTAGCCCGAGCGCTACAGCCTTCTGTTCTCATGCAGATGAAACTTTCAGATGGGAGGTTTCACCGCTTTGAGGTATTTAAACAAGTAACTTGTTCCCCAATGTACACACAATACATACTGCCCCATAGTCCCCTTCTTAGTCTCACTTTATTCACTTTTAGTGATGATACCAGTACCATAGTATAGATCGACATGCCAAATATCTGTACATAAAACCACAGTTCAGAGTTTTTTTTTTTGCCCCTTGGTCTTGTGGCTTTTAAGAGTCTTGTTGAACGAAACATTTAAGTAATAGTTGTTCAGAAGAAATTGACAGTTTCCTCACCTCTATACTCATCCAGATGTTGGGAAGACAAAGTGCTTGCATGGATTCTCTCTTAGCACTGACATGCTTGTTAGGTTAAGTGGTGATTTTAATTTCGCTGTAGGGATAATTATGAGAATGAGCAGTTGTCTTTTAAGTAGTTACAAAAATGGATGGATATATGGGTCTAAAGATGGATGGATTTAATAATGCCTTTAAAATTCGTCAAAATGTCTTATGCATTAGCAAATCTCCAACAGAACAACTAAAAATGAAACGAGTCAAGGTGTTGCAATGGTCCAGCCAAAATCCAGACCTGAACATGACTGAAATGCTGCAGTGGGATCTTAAGAGAGCTGTGTATTAACAAATGCCCACAGAACTCGATGAACTGAAGCAGCCCCAAACACCTGCTGCTAAAGGTGGATGAAGGTGAAGCCAGTCAGAAGAATATTGGTTAAAAGAGAGGGTGGCCTGAAACAGGGGGGACCTTGTGCCAGACAGTGGATGGCAACTGGATTGCACAAAGTCCTGGTACAGGAATAAATAAAGGTTACCTTTAAATGTAAATCATGCAAAGCTACACTTGTAGAGTTCGTGGTTAAAAATATGCATTGGAAATGAGCTGAGTTGCTCATTTCATTCTCAGGAGCTAAGCATTGAATGATTTTTGAGAAACCTGTTAACATCATATGGATTTTTATCCCCAGCTGACCGATAATGGTTGTGCACTGTAGTAGTTATTCCTGGATTATCACAGCCGGAGTGTTAAACATGTTGGTTGTAAGCCAGTGGGTCAGTGTAGGTCTGTTTCAGTTATTGCATAACAGGATTACAGAGGAAGTGACGTTTATTAACGGCAGCCTAACCTACAAGCCGTCCTTGACCAAGTGACCCCGATACGTTTTCAGTGTTATTTCTGTACTAGTCGGCTTGCTTGTGCTTGTTACAAATATTGTGTTGTTAGATTATTAAAAAAACTGTTGCATTTCTGTGTCTTATTTTTTTCTTTTATCAGCTCACAGAAAAAACTACAGTAGAAAATAGTCTGATATCCATTCACATAAATGCAAAAGTATCACTTTTAAAACAGAAAAAATAAAGAATAAATAGATGGTCCACAATGCAATAGTACGTCTTATTCAGCAGGGGGCGCCATACCCCACATCAGCCTCAAAATGACAAACTAGAATCCACAACTGCTTTCAAAGCTGACTACCAGTGTGGTCGGAGCAGAAGCAGGGACGAGGACACCTACTACGGATGTGCAGCGATTACGTAATCAGATTACAGCAGAATTAGAAGATAAGCAGCAGCAACATTCGATGTGCAGTTTCTCTTGATGGATGCACCTCATCTCCACCTCACGCCTGCTTCTCTGGAAGTGAAGGGAGGATGACTAGTAAGCAGAAGAGATGGCTTCTTCCTCCTTCAGCACGCTCTTCCTAATTAGCACTTGCGTCTGTTTGCAGTCTGACGCTACAAACAGATGGTGACTCACACACGGCTTGAGACTTAAACACAGGGATGACAGGGACAGAAATTAGGGAGGCAGCAAATGAAACTCTGGGCTTAAGTATTAGAGCACAGCGTTTTGCAAGGAGTCCAACTACACCATTTAGGTCGAAATTCAAGTTCTTAAGAGCTCTTTCAGTGACTATTTTTTGCATTTTTAGACATCCAGACACCCAGGAAGCAGCTGTGGAATTTGGCTGTGTGGTTATTTTTAATGCTGAACACTTTGTGGGTGTGCTACATGTTCTATGGTGTTTTCCAGGTACCCGTGTCTAAATTCCAGGAGCTTCGTTACAACGTTGCTTTGATTCTCAAAGAGATGAACGATCTGGAGAAGAGGAGCATTCTCAAGATCCAAAACTGATAGACCATCCGGAGCTGATGTTCATGCTGACTGTGATCTCTGCTCAGTTTTTAAAACTCAGTGGAGATTTTGTACATTTTTCATACGATGTTATGCATAATGCTCTGCCCGTCATTATCTCATGCTCTGATGATGTTGGCATCCAACATACTTGAGACAAGCACTTCACCTCCTACTGTGTATTTAAAAATAAATCTATGAAGTTTTTTTGTTCTCGCTGTGCATGAGTCTTTAACGTTTCGGTCACATTTGAAACGCCTGCGATCTCATACCTGTGCCAAAATACAAATAAAGTCAAGTGGGCGCTCGTGCAGGCGGGTCATGCGATACACGCTCCTTTTTGAAGCAGAACTTTTTGTTCCCTCGCCTCTAAGACTCGATGTGACAAGAGGTCAAACAAATGATGAAGTCTTTTGGCTAATAGTGCGACCATAAGTGTAAAAAAGTAACTTTTAATTTTTTAACTAAACTAAACTCTTAACTACATTTTTGTCATGTCATGGGTTTATTTTCTGAAATGACATCGAGAATCTTTTTTTTTTTTTTTTACTTTTTAAAAATTTTTTTTTTTATAAAATTTTTTCCCCCC
>VOQK01015631.1:28115-38703 GCA_015052645.1 Benitochromis conjunctus
TAAACTCTTAACTACATTTTTGTCATGTCATGGGTTTATTTTCTGAAATGACATCGAGAATCTTTTTTTTTTTTTTTGTCACTGTTGAACCATATTTCTGTAATAACATCTGTCCACCACTAAATTGTTTGATCTGTTCAGATTCAAACTGTGTCACAGACGTTTAGATGATAAACTGTAATCTCAAATGCTGGAAGTCATTTAAATGTATTACAAAAAAATGTCATGTGTTCTTGTGACATCTTTTTAAGTGAATTAAACCAATGTTTTTTGATTAACTGCAGCTATCTTGTGGATTAAGTGGAACTCCGTATCATTAAACTCTACTTATTTCTATTTTGACGTGACAACGTGAATCTAAGTGACATGATCACGTTAGTGTGTATGGTGAGGCAATAATAGGATAGTCTGAATTTGAAAGTATTATGAGAGGAAACAAGATTTTACTAAGTACGATCAAGAAAGACAGAAGGAAGGAAAGTACAGCTTTAGTCTGTGCTTTTCCTTTAATTTGATATTGCTGTGAGTGGGCGTGTCTTTAAAGTTTGCGGCAGCCAGCAAAGCGTTCAGATGCTAAAATATTATGCGTGATGTAACCTATGGAGTTGCTTTAACTGTAAGTTTTATCATTTAACTTTATGTTAGATTATAAAACGGATGAGTTGCTGGATTGATCAGGATCGCAATGCTAACACAAAGTTCAGAGTGATGCTCTGCTTAACATAGAACTATAGACCTACAAATTGAACGTCATGCTGTCTCCACAGTGCAGCATCAAAACAAATGTGCCTTGGGTGCTCCCCTGTGTCACCAGGGTGCAGGGGAGGCATCCCTCCTCTGTCCCCTTCTGGCCACCTGTGCCTCAATTTTATTCCACAACCTAGACATCCACATTACTCATACTCTCATAACACATACATATAGGGCCTGGGGGGGGGCACGCTGTACGGTCTGTGTATTCAACCTCACCTCTGGTGCTGGTGCCCACCTCTCAATTTTAAATGCATGTAGACATTGAAGGTTCTCGGGAGGGGCCATGCCGACACCGGCTGCTCTCTGGTAGGAAGCACCGTGCCCCTCCCGTGTTTTAAATGCACTTTAGAACAGCACGCAGCAACACCACACATGAGCGGGCAGAGGGAGGTATGGGGTATGGGCCATGGGGCCTCCCTGCTACTGTGGAGCCGGGGACGGTCTGTCTCCACCCCAGGGAAAAGGGTAACATCTCCTGGGTCTAGGGGTGACACCACATCTGGGGCTCTCCTCAGCTCTTCCCAGGAGGGTGGCATGGTTGCCCCTCCGATGGTCCTCATTGGGCTCTTTTGCTCTGGGGGCCTCTGGATGTCTGGGGCCTGGATCTCCTTCATGCCTGCTTCATGCCCTGGGGGGTGGGGCTATGGCTCCCCACACCCTCTAGCAGATCATTACATGGAGAAACCTTTTGAATACATGTGTGCTCATCCACACAGGTGTACACATGGGTACTCACAGACACAAACTATATGTTTCTTGGCTGCTACCTCAAAGCACATCGTGCGCCGTCAGTCTTGCGTGCTGCACAATAACATTCAATATTTAGTATTTATTGGTACTTACACTTATCTAGGTTATTGCAATAGTGCTGCATTTATTGCGTTGCTCTCTTTTTGTTTGTTTTCTTTTTTTTTTCTCTCAACAGGTGATCCAGGTGAATATTAAGTGTCTTCTCTCACTGTTCCTCTTCCCCTTTGTTTTTCTTTCCCTCCCTTTCTTTCTTATCCCCCAGTCATGTCTGTCCCATCTGTAATAACTTAAAATAAAATAATTAATAATAACAATAACAAAGGTCAATCAAATGGATCAATACGGCAAGGCCATGATAATCCACTTGGTAAAGTAAATCGGTTGGGCATCTTTCTTGGTCTTCAGACAATAATTCTGATGGCTAAAGAACCAAACGGGACAGGCACAACACACCATTGGAGTGTTAAATGAAAACTTGCACATTTATGGTCATCTTCTTGTATGCCTCTGTATCATTTTCAGTGCAGATGCTATTTTTAGGTCTTTTGTTGGAAGTCCTGTTGGGTTTCCCTGTACTTGTGCCTCTGCAACGTCCGCTGGATCTCCTCCAGTGAGTGAAGACTTAAAACAGACAAAGTTGAATGAAGACAAATATGCTGAGTGGTGGAACTGGTGAGTGACTGTTACACTGGGAAAAAAAAGGAAAAAAATAGTTTTGAATGCGCTCTGAGCCCTAACACCATGTAGACAGTTACACCCTGTGGCAATGGACTCACCCTGTACAAAGTGATGAATGTTAAAAATTGAGAACTTGGTAAACAAGTGTCTTAAATTTCCCTTTTCCCCTATATACATATATACTAATAAAATGGTGGATGCTAATATCGAATTATTTCACAGTTTGAGATATTGAAGTCAGCATGTGCACGAGTAATCCTTCTGTGCTTTAAAGACTCATGCTTCAGACTGAGAGCGTTTTGGGGTTTTTTTAACGTTTGGCTCTGTATGACATCACTAAAGGCAGCTATCCTCAGTCAGACAGCTCTGGCTTTGAGCACAGAAGCCCCATCCACCTGCTGTTCAAGCCTTCTGTTTGTGAGGGGCTGCCAATCAGAAGACAGCTGGCTTAAAGTGGGAGGGGCAAGAGTGGCTTGTTTCAAAGAGCGGATGAACTGAATAAAAATGTGGAGCTGACAATGAGCATAACAGTAAAAGAGAAAAATTTCTGCCACTACAAAAAGCACTAAAAATATATTATAAAAAAACAGATCTACACAGAGCATATTTAATAATTACAGTTAATATGAAATACTACACAGATTTTACATTTAGTATTTTGATGGGAATATTCTTTATAACAAGGTAGTTCCTAACAATCCCGTCTGATTCCTGATTAAAAGACTACAATTTAAAAAGAAATAAAATAAATCCCATCCTTACAAATCAAATTCTATCTTTAACTAACAAAGAGACCCACAGAAAACTAATTTCCCTTCTTTGGAAAGCATTTCAAAAAAAAAAATCAAAAATGTTATTTTCATAGTCATAAGTCTCACTACATCAGGTACCTCAACTTCACATTTCCAAGATCAAATCAGTTTAAAGACGTTTGCTACAAGCTGCCTTCTCATGCCTATCATTAGTCTGTGTTTATGCATTCTTTCCCAAATTATCCAATACCTCATAATATATTTTCACTATCAACAAATGAACTGTGACTGTTTTAGAAACTCTCAAAGTGCAAGCTTGGCAGCCATCACACAAATATCCATCTATCTCTCCATCTGAGCAAGACGTTGTTTAAAAGTCTGGAGAGGTGACTTTGAGGATAACTGCGTGTCCCAAATGAGCAGGCTATGCAACATCCAGACAGTCTGTACTGGGGTTAACTATTGGCCTATTTAGAGGCACCCAATGACAGTTCAAGGTGAGAAGGAGCAAGAGAATCTCCCACTACTGTGTGTGTGTGTCCGGGGAAGTAAGCATATGTCCACGTGCTTGCATAATATTCTGTCGGTGTCCTGGTTTGCATATATGTCAGAACGTCTGTTTCTGCATGTGTGTCAGTGTGTCTGTGTCTGCTGCGGTGTACAGGCCGACGTCAGCCTGCGTTTCTGTCTGTGTGCGGGATTGAGTTCACAGGCCAGACTGGTCGACCTACTGAGATCGACACCGACTGACTCGCTCGCCGCTAATCCCTGCTCGCACACACTCTAAACTCCTTTTAGCAAACAAGTTTTAGTTCAACTCTACAGGAAATACCGCTGATAGGCTTCAGGTGAGGCTAATAATACCACGTAGGCTTGTATCCAAAAGGCAATCCCTTAACTACAGTCTTTAAATTCAAGCTTTAACCTACTTCTACTTCTAGCCTTATGGTTAACTCTGAACACCACCCACACTGGCCAGAAGTCATGGTTATGGGATGATGGCAAATGCCCCTTAGTAGACTGAAATAACCAAAGGTGTCATTCTTCTATTAGAAGTTACATAGTCTGTCTTTAAGAGTGAACTGAAATAATACAATACACCTGCAGTCACAAAGAACCTGCCATGCTCTTCAGACACATACAGTAGTATAATATTATCCGCTAACATGTCATTTTAATAATGTGAATCAGTACTATAGGTGACATAATATTCCACAATACAAAAACACTTTAAGGTGCCACTGAGCCTTGTCTTTGTCCTTATGCAAACACTTTTATGCAACAATCACTTGCTAATCTTCAAAGCTGTAGCGAGCTGTCACGGTTATCAAAGCAACCCATCTTGGCCGTGTCACAGTTTGATATCTTAACATCTGGTCACGCTCTTTTACCACTTGTGTCACGATCTGAGGGACAATGACAGGACGTGACAGGGTTGTAATAATAATTAACAGCTTTGTCATCAGATGTCAGAGCGAAGCACTTTCCCCACAGTAATTATTGTGCTGTGAGTTTCACATCTGTGACAGCCAACAGAGTCCACTCACATACTCAAAGCGCTCCTCAGCAAAAGCATTCATTTCCCAGTCTCCCCGAGATCCGTGTGTTGGACAACATGTAAAGGCTACATATTTCTCAGACTGCCTTCTGTCTGCTAGAACTCTGTGTATAGTTAAAATTACTACATGTCCTCCAGATCAACTTAACACAACACAGTTTCAGGGACCTAGTGGAGTCCATGCTTTAATGGATCAGGGTTGTTTTGGCAGAAAAAGGGGGACCAACACAATAATAGGCAGGTGGTTATGATGTTATGATGCCTGTGGAATCAATTTTTAGGAAATACAATATTCCCTTTCACTGTTAGGCTGATGACATCCAAATATATTTCCCTATTAAATTGGATGCCTCTGTCCCACTGAGGTTTCTGTTTAATTGTCTATAAGATAGCAAAGACTGGTTAACACTGATTTTTTTTAACAAGACCAAAATGATTGTGTCTGGAAACCGTACCCCATCTGGACGAGTTAACGGATGTTCCTGCCCCCCTTGTTTCTTATTGTTCCCCAGCGTTAGTAGTTTTTTAAATATGGCTTTTACATTTGAGATGCAACCAACCACAGTTGTTAAGACCAGTTTTGATCAGTTACGTCAAATTTACAAAGCCAAATCCCACCTTCCTCCAAAAAAACACAAAAAACATATTTACATTCATTCAGCTCTGGACTAATGCATTTCTTTCAAAATATGGAGGTCAGTACTTAGGTTAGTTACGAGTCCATGACCAATGGTTACCTTGGAGCTGGTAATACGTCAGAAACCTTCATACCTTATCAGTTTTTATGGTGGCGGTGTAATGGTGCTGGGATGGGTAATTGCAGCCACTAAAATCACGCAGTAAGGAGGTGATGGTTATGATATTGTGTTGTCTTTTGTTCTCTTCTCTTTATTTTGGATTTTCTTTTTCTTTTCTTTTTGTAATGGAAAAAAGGAATATGTGCGTTTCTTTTTTTCTTGTTTTTGCCCAAAAGTTAAATAAAAACATCCTTCTGTAGCGCAGTTTTGTAGACACATAACAAGATGCTGACAACAGCTGTTAGCAGGGCATGCATTTGACAGTTTCTTGTGTAAGCTCAACTGGAACAGGAAGTAATGTTCTATAAAATTACGCACATGGGTTATTTACTTTGGATTGCCTTTTTGTGGCAGGAGCTGCCGATATTTCTATCTAAATGAAGAAGTCTTTTAGCGCAGACTATAAGAAAATGTTACTGAAAACTTGAATAAATACAAGCACATTTTCAAAACAGCCTGGCATGCTTTCTTTTCAGATTGTCACTAGTGTGAGATATTGCTGTTT
This sequence comes from Benitochromis conjunctus, assembly GCA_015052645.1. Classification (NCBI taxonomy): domain Eukaryota; kingdom Metazoa; phylum Chordata; class Actinopteri; order Cichliformes; family Cichlidae; genus Benitochromis; species Benitochromis conjunctus. Next base: position 33,909 of record VOQK01015631.1, read on the forward strand.
GACATCAGACACACTGAAATACATGCTGACCCATGTCAAATCTGTGACACTGGAACCAATTTTTCATATTCTTGGTCAAATGAGATCGATTACATGTCGTCCCTCTAAATGGTGTCATTCTTTGGGAACCCTGGCCACTGTTTACAAGAAACCGGCATGCAGGTCAGACAGACTTCCCGCCCCATGGCCCCAACATTGAAACTGTTACATGGCAGATTGTTTTGTAACAGTTTTCCAAACTCGTCCAATGAGAACAGCTGGCCGGCGTCACATGACACAACTTTTACATAACAGTTTTTTTTTTCACCTCCTCGCCGTGCTCCATTGAGAATAATATCGGTCCTTCCCGGACTAGGGCATGAACGTGTGGAGTTGTCAGTCGTTTCCAGCGGAGGGGACAGACTTGAATAGCAGCAGCTGGTGTACAGACATGCACCACGTAGATGAGGTGATACGCTTCGGACAACCTGATCTGTATGGGGACGGAGAGTGAGAGCATGCTGCATCTCGCAGCAGAGGCTTTCAAGTCAAAAAACTTCGACCTGGCCGCGGACATCTACGAGTGCCAGCTGGCGTGTCATGGAGATCCGGAGAGCCGGCGGGAGCTGATGGTGAAGCGGGCTGACGCGCTCGCGTTCGGGGGGAAATTCACGGAAGCTTTTGATGTGTACCGGCAAGCCTCCGAGATAGAGAAGCTGAGACCCGCTCACCTGGCCAACCTCATAGAGTACCTGTCGGGTACTATCCGGAGGCAAGACGAGGGTGAGAGGCAGCGGGGCAATTCGTGCAGGGCAAAGGAGGCAGGTGCGGCTATATGCCCGAGAGTGGGTGCCACAGGTTGCGTGTATGAAGACTTCTCCTGCCGGATATGCCTGAGCTTTCTGTTCGAGCCCGTGACTCTGACGTGCGGTCACTGCTTTTGTAAAAAGTGTCTGGAGAGGGAGAGGAAAGAGAAGGAGCGACCGGTGGTGTGTAAGGAGTGCAAGAATGTCTCAGCAGTGAGCGACGGCCAAACACTCAGGGTGAATGTGGTCCTCAGCAACCTGCTGGCCAAGTGGTTCCCCACCCAGTACCAGGCCGGCCAGCTGAGGCGGGAGGGCAACGGGCTGTACGCCGAGAAGAAGATGGAAGCTGCCCTGGAGAAGTATAACCAAGCAATACTCACAGGTAGGACACCGAGCTGCTGCTTCTTATTCGTATTACTAAGAAACAAAAAGAAAAGAAGTGTGTGTGTGTGTGTGTGAGACAGGGCTGCTGTAGCCTACTTCTGTAACTTTCCTGTTATTCCATAACAGCATGTCAGGTGTGTTTATGTGAAAAGCACATAAAATAACAAGGTCGAGCTGTTCCACATTTATTAGTGTCATAATCGTGGCGGTGACACAGTAGCTAGCCGCCCCTCTGCTGGCATCTGAGAGTCACATCGCCATGTGTTGGATAACAGGGTTATGTGGGCTGGGCTAGTGGACCAAACATTGCGTAAGCACGTAACCCTCCCCCCCCGCTCCCTCATTGTGTAACGTCAAACAATGGATCAGGCAAATGTAGGTCAAGGGTATTATTGCAGGTCACCACTGGGCACACCAGCGCTCAGTTTCTGTTTTTGTTTTTTTTGTTTTTTAATTGAGAAGAGGTTGCATGGTGATAACACAGGTGAACTGTGATCTTCAGACAGGAATCGCTGGCAGTGAGCTGGGGCAGTCCCCAACTTGACATTTTGCTGACATGTATTAATTTAAATAGCATTTTAAAAACCATATGCCCCTTTGTGTTGTTTTTCTATTTTATCGGTTAAATGCAGTGATTAACGCAGAGCTCAAACTGTAGCCCTCTGTGTCTTGGATCCTTGGCTTGTCCTCATTTGACTTTACAGCAGTGTGCAGCTGTAGCTCAGTCACTTAACAGGCTGGTTGTGTAAGTTTGGAGCTACGTGTTTCACCTTTAATGTGTGCCATATTTTCCATGGCTGACTGTCTGACAGCTGACAGGCAGAGTGTTTTTGCATAGCATAAGGATCGAACATTTCTGACTGCTCGGTTCTCACTTGTAGAGCATTTATCTCAAAGCAGCAGAGATGCATGGATGGATGCGGGGATACCTGGAATGACTTCTGTGCATTTTCTTGTTATTATTTTTGGCTTTCTGTCAAACACAATTCTGTTGTTAAATTTTTAGCAAATTAAACCCACCTCTTAAAAAAACTATAAGAACAGAAGGATATCCCCCTTTGGGTGGAAGGCTAAAAACCTCTTTGGTGGGGGTCAAAATTAAATAAAAAAAAGCCCTCTGGCATGCGTAGTGTTTTCCATCTTATCACTGTGTGTGCTATGAAGTCATATTTATGCATCAATATCTAAAAAACAAACAAAATAAATGGTTTAAAGAAAGAGTCCATTTCCCACAGGGCTGACTGTTTTTTCTTTATTTTATTTTTTTTTACGGTTATGCTTTCAGAGTAATTTTGGCTTGAGGTAAGGATCAGGCCCAAAGTTGCATTTAGGCATGCTGCAGTTAAGCCTGGGGATAGTCTCCAAAGACTTAATGCCAGTCTATAGAGTTATAATTCGAGCAGGTCTGTGTGATATGTATCTTTGTGTGAATGCATCTATGTTCAGCAAGGCTGCCTGCACTTAGCCACAATGCTAATCAATCTTCCTTCTGTCCTGCCTGTACAGATATTGTGCCCGATGCCTGTGCAGTTAAAGGCCTTACTTGTACTCGTTCTGTCATGTTTGGGGCTCTTGAACCCATTTCTGCATTGATTTCGTTGAGTGATTTACTGCCTGTGCCTGTAGCCAAGCCAGGAAAGTATCTCCTTCCGGTTCCCATAAGGCTGTTTGTGGCATTTGCATAAGTTTTTGAAGTTACAAGTTGGGTGACCTTGATAGTACTGCATGGTTTTGTAAGGCAGTCGTTTTTTTTCGTAACACGTTTTGTAATGTGGAATGGACCCATTTTAAACATTCCCTCAGAGTTATGACATGCCAGCGGATACTGTTTAAGACATTTGTAAAGGGAAAATATAGTGGTCATTATTTATTTCTATTCTACAGTAGGCTCAAATCTCGAAGGGAACAAGGGTATTTTAATAAACGATTAATTGTCCAAGCCTTTTATTAAGCAAGAAATTCCACAAAATCTGTCCGTACCGGCCGCTCATGTATGCGGTATGTGTCGCTTAGATTTCTGTGTTGTACCTCAGTGTAAATTGATGTCAGTGAACAAGCAGTCTGAAGATGTTTGTGTATGTTATGTTGTCATGGTAACATGTTTTTGATTATGTTTTGTGTGTCTGAATGGAAAAAAATATCGACTGATGTATCGGAATATCAGATTTTTAAACTGTCAAATATAGATATCGGTATTAAGAGTTATTTATCGGTCGAGCTGTTGGTGTTAAAAAAAGAGATTATAAGAAAATCTTTATTTTAGAAGGTAAAACTAGAATATTTAGAGTGCTTGTCAAAAGAATTATTTAAATTATTTCATAATTGGTTGGTAGTCTGTTCCTTAAAAGATTGCTGTTCCATATAATTGTCAAATAATCATTATTAGGTCATTTAAATTCATAACTCAGGGCTCTGGAAAAGTGTCCTTTTCCTTCACAGTTTTTTCTTTAATGTTATTTTATTAAAGCCAGAAAAAAGTGGAAAAAAATGTAACTCCATTCCTACAATTTTACAACAACTAACAGTCCCTCTGGTTCTTCTCTCCAGCACCAACAGACCACATACTGTTTAGTAACCGCTCCCAGATCCACTCGAGCCTGAAACGACATGAAAAGGCTCTGATGGACGCTGAGATGGCCTGTAGACTGATGCCTCACTGGTCCAAGGTACAGCAAAGAAATTGTAGTTTATAGGTCATTATATTAAGCACTTGCCCTAGTGTAGTAGCAAAGTAAAGTGATAAGCTCTAGCTGGGATATAAATGAACGTACTGTATGTTTCTTTTGTATGCAGGGTCACATTCGTAAGGGCCAGGCCCTGGTGTCATTGGGCAGGACTGAGGAGGCTCTAAGAGAGTACCTCGTGTGTCTGTCCATAGAGCCTGACTGTAAACTTGCTAAGACTGAGGCTCACAAGGTAAATATGACCACTGTTATCTTGTGATCTACAGTATCACACATCAATACAACAATGCACTTAATGTTTTTAGGGAAAACATTAAGTGTTTATTTGCAGTGTTGTCAAAATAATAACATCATTGCTTATTTTACTCTTTCAGATCCTGAGTGATCTGCTGGCTCCAATCAGAGATCAGGTCCCTGAACACATCTTTGACTACTCCAATATACTGTCTTCCAGAGCGCACATCAAAAACGGCATCGGTGCTCCCTTCCATGTAAGAGATGTTCCTCGTCTGGAAGTCGGCCAATCCGAATCAAGTCCACATGAGGTTTCTCTTTAATTTATTTCTTTTTCTCTGCATCTTTACTCTCCATCCTCAGAACCTTAGTCCCGGATTGCTGTCTCCAGAGTCTTATCTTACCCAGACCCTCACTGCACCAGAGAGGTCACCAAAGGAGAATCAAAGCAAAAGTCAGTGGAGCACAGAGGTCAGGAGACTCGACCAGTGCTTCCTTACCAAACGGAAACGAAGGATTTCAGAAGAGAAGGCGAAGGAGGAGCTTCAGGGGAAGAACAACAATCACAAGAGATGCAAATCTGGTGATTTTACAGCTATACACAATCATACGCTCACTATTAGCAACTTCAGCATTGTATTTATTGTTGATTACCTCTACATTTAGAGCCGAACGAGGAGTCGGAATATTCGAGCTCTGTGGATGACG
>VOQK01015632.1:4687-18079 GCA_015052645.1 Benitochromis conjunctus
AATCAATTTATTTTGAAAGGCACTTATGGCACACTAAAGATTGGCTTTTCACACTGCCAATTTTTTTGCCCTTATGCTGTTTTATTCCCATTATAAGGTCTGCATTGAAGGAAATGACAGTAAAAGAAAATGTAGGATTTTACCTTTTCCAGTTTGGACAGAGCTAAAGAGTAGTGGTCTTTGACTTTAAACTGCATGAAGCGCATGTTGGCCGGGTGCGTGAGCTCTGTGATGATACTCAAACCTGGGAACAGCCTGATAGGGAGGGGAAACGAGAAGGACACCCAGAGAAAGATATTCAAATTTGAAGCTAGTGTGTGAGATTGAAGAACAAGTTTGGGCAAGGCAGACCTGAACAGTGTTTGGACATTGACGATCGTCTTTGCATCAGCCATGTAGTCCTCCTCAGCAATCATGGAACTCTCCTTGTCAACCACCACCATGGTGTCGGCGAAAGTGATTCCACATCGCAGCAGACTGTCCAGACTGTGGAAAGAGAAAGAACGATGATTAAAAAGCTAAAAATAAGAATAAAAAAATAAAGAAACAAGGAGATCGGGGTTGTCTTACTTGTCGATAGAGCCCACTGTGTAGAACACCATGGGGAACCAGCAGATTGCCTCCAGGAAGTCTGCTTCGGGTCTAAACCAATCAAAACACAAATAGACTCGAGAGTCCCACCGGTAGAGATTTATACACACAATGATAAAGAGCTAACGTTCCCACAGTGACAGACCCCTCCTCACTCAGTCTTGAAAAATAAGGCACAACCAAACAGCCTGCAGATAAAGCTGAAAATAACAGCACTACACTGGAGTGACTCAGCTTTTTATTGCCTTTTTATTGGATTCCACTCTCATTTGGCCAACTGCGCTTGTGTACCAGCCACAAAACACGACACAGGATTGTGGAGAGCATTGTCCTGAAAGCATTCAGCGTTCCACAAATCATGTTCGCCGTGACCAGTTTTTCTCCTCCACTTGCTATTTACAGAGGGACTCATTCTGCCGTCCTCTGCAACCTGTATATGAGACGCAGCTCACCACCGTGCTGACTTTGAAGCCTGAGTTTACAATAACAGGCAACGCATCACAAGAAATAATAGAGATGTTGCGCTCACATGCTCTCCAGCAGGAGCACAATAGGGTTGAGCTCCTTCCTCGGTCGGTAGTAGGCCCGCAGAGGAACAATGAAGTTGTACAGACCGTTCCCTGCACTCTCCGCAGAGACAATGATCAACTTGTTTTTGAAGCCGTAGGAGCGGGCATCCTCGAAAGGGATGTGGTGACAAGCCTAGAAAAGAGCAGTGATGGAGGATGATGGCTGCGTCAGCTTAGAAAATAGAGAGAGCAGGCCATTTAAATTTTATACCTTGTCCAAGCGCAGGCAGCAGAAAGGCATCTTTTCTTGCAGGAGGTGGCACAGTGCAGGCGAGCTGCCGATGTATGGCGAGTTAAGCGGGTATCCCTTTACCCACCTGCAGCACAAGCCCACATTTACCTCTGAACTTACTCACTTCCACATGTTCACACATTAAATCACTCTACTCACTCGCAGTGTCGACCCCACCAGTGGGCGCTCTCATCTTTGTCACTGTCCTCCTTGCCTTCCTCTCCTCCTTCGTCCTCTGACTGGTCTCCCAGAAGGTCAAAGGTGGGGTTGTTGACGCCGTCGACTAGCTCCAGGACAGGGGCGATGCTGTGTCGCCTCTCCTCTGCGGAGTCTCCCATGGCGGGAAGAGCCAAGGTGTTGGCACCCCCGGTCTCTGTCCTGGAGCTGCTTCTGCTTCCTCTCCCACTGCCAGGTCCGGCGCTTCCTGCGTCCTGGCCTTCTGGACTGCTGTCACTGGAGTCCTGCAGGTCAATGGCAACTGTGCCTAAAACACAAACCCACACACAGAGGATCTAAGAATGGATTTAGGTGTCGATCTGAGCAGTTTCCTCATTGTCCACTAGGTGGTGTGTTTGTAAAACCACAGTATCTGGCATTATTATTTTTTTGGTAGGTGCTCTTGTCAAGTGTGACTTACTCCATAATAAAATAGATGGTAATTCCCCTCCAAATGCTATGACTGTTTCTTTTAATCTCCTGGATAGATTTCAAATTTGAAAGTGCATAATTCTGACAGCTGTGACTGAGCTGCTCTCTAAGAGTTCTCAGTTTAATAACAGGTTTGCATTTTTGACCAACACAGAAACTGCAAGCAGAAGGTCAGTGTGTAAATGTTACACAGTCTTTGTGCGGCGCCCATCTGACTGACCCATGCTGGCGATGATACTGTGGACTGGCAGGCGGGTGAGCCCATGGTAGATGCTTTGGTGCACTCCCCTGGCATTTCCTCCTGTGCCACCCCACGATGGCTCCCTTTGGCCCCTGACAAATGCTGAGTTCTCCTCTTTGGAGATATTGATGTAAAAGCAAGTGTCAGAGGCTCCCATGATGTGGCACGGACCAGGGTTTAACAGGATGTTGGTTGTGTCCAGCCTGCGTACTCCGATTAAGCACACTCCATACCTGCAGCCACACAGACAAGATCAGCTCTGAATTGTGCAACGTCATGTGCTTTAAAAGCTTTTGTAGATCATTTCTTACTTTTTGTGTGCATGAAATGAGGCAAAAGTGAAACTCTTGCCCTGGTATTCCCCAAAGAATTTGCTTTCTTCCAGACGGATGTGATGCACCTCATTGGCTGAGCACCGGCGGTAGGTGCGGTGCCATTGGTCCGCCGAGCATGCACCGCCTTCCCTGAGAGGAAAAATTGACCATGTGGGGAAAGACTGACCTTTAAAACATGTTACACAAAACATCCAGCTCTTCCATCAAGGCTGAGGAGGCAACATCTTATATCTCTGTCAGAGCCGCCGATCAAGACTTCAGCACAGTGATGCAGGCATGGACACCCAGCCTGTCTGAACAATAGGTCCCAGATGAACACATTCGCACAGTTAGAAGGACAGCAGTTTACACAGGGGGATACGGCTTAAGACGCGGAGGCTAAAGAGGTGATAACAGGAAGCAGGGGTGTGGGGGCAGTGTGAATGTGGGAGGCCTGCAACAAAGACCGTATTACATAAAAAAGTGTTATAGCAAATTTACAGTTTACAGGAACTAAGTGCAAGGCAGGGGAGGAGGACAAATCCTCGTCATGTCGCGTTGTCGCAGCCAATAAACCAAATGGCATCACGTCCAGATATAGAAGCAAACTTATGAAACACCCTGCTTTCGAATGTTGAACCGTTTTGCTGAACTGTTAAATGTTTTCTGCCTTTTTGTAACTGAAAAATATGCTTATTGCACTCACTTGTGTGCAGATATTACAGGGACCAACATTTGAATAAGCTTTAAATAAGAAGCTGCTGGTATAATGGGTTAGCTTGCAGTCTTTATTTATCTGACATTTTACATTTAATTTTGAAAGAAATGCTAAAAATACATAGCCTAGCCATAAATCTGCACATATTTAATGGTGTAACACCCAATTGGGATATTTGAACACCAAATTTGTGAAAACTCTCAATTCAAACAATATTTAAACCCCACTTAAGTGTAGTGGTTCCCCTTGAGCTGACTGATATAATTGTTGGAATTTTGCCTCTGCACACCACCATGATGGATTTATAATCAAACAATCAAGATGTGATTGAAGTCCAGATTTTCAGCTTTAATTCACAGTGCTTTTGCAAAAAAAAATTGCATTTACTATTCAGTAATTACAGCCATTTCTATACGCATTCACACAATTTCAGATGCTCAAAATTAATTGGACAACTGCTTTTCAGGTATTTTGCATTAAAACTGAAGGCAAAAAGACCTTGAAACAAGCAGCAACTGAAGGTGGCTGCAGTAAAGGTCTAGCAGAGCATCTCAAAGGATGAAACACAGCATTTAGTGATGTCCAGGGGTTTTAGACTCCCAGCAGTCATTGACTGCAAAGGATTTTCATCCAGACTTTAAAATAGCCTTATATTTTTAATTTCTGTCATTTTGTGACATAATTCCTAAAAATTCCTAAACAAAATAATCCAAATGTTTGTAAAATATCTTGAATTAAAGCTGAACGTCTGCACTTCGATCATATCTTGACAGCTTGGTTTCAAAACCGAGTGTATGGAGGCAAAACTACAAAACCGTCCCCTTCGTGCATAAACATGTAAACCAACACCGTTTCATGCGTCACATGTTTCTCTTGTAAACAATGAAAGTTAGCGCTATGCGCAGCACAGCATTCAAACTGTGGAAGTTAACAGAGAATTTGGGATAACCTTGAGCACAAACATGGGAAAAGAAAAATCTACCTGTTGAGGGCTTGAAAGGCTCCTACACGTTGCTTGAAGGCCTCTTGGTGCGCCGATCTGAAAAGATAAAGATGAGTGACAGTGAAGAGACACGACGTAGCTGAGTTTTACTGCTTACTGCAGTTTTGAATTTCAAGACTGCAACAGCGTAATGTGGACAGTTAAATCGAAAGAGCAATAGGCAGAGAGAAAACAAGTGAACTCACTGTCCTCTAGAGGAGTGGATCAATAGAGTGATGAGAGTTGAGGTACCAGGGCACACACAGTTTAAAGCCAGCATGGCATACTTAAACTCTTCTTCACATACCACGTGGTCTGCAAACACAAAAAAAGAGAACAGGGCCAAAGGATGCATCTGCAAATCACATTGTTATTTTCATTGTTCTTTTGCCTGCTCCATCTAACCCTACCCCTGTCATCTCCTCTATGGTCTTCCTCTTTTCCTTCAGCTTGGCAGCTTCACATTTATCATCATCTGTTCAGTAAGTCATCTATCCCTCCTCTGCACATGCCCAAACCATCTTCTTCTCTATCTTCTACCGGCACCCTGCTGGTCAATAGCACCTGTGGTGGTCGTTGTTAATCCAAGGCTAGACCAATCGAGTATGGAAATCTCATTCTTGTTGATCCGCATATTTGATTTGGCTAATGTTTTATATCAGATGCCCTTCCTGATGAAAAATTTTTAACGAACTCAACCCGTCTGGAGCGCAGAATGGACAAAGGTTGGATAAACTGCCAGGAATGCGTTGACAGAGACATTTCAGGGATTTTGAGTCAGTCTGCGCTCCAGATGGGTTTATTGTTAATCGCATAAGTCGTGATGACGGCGTTAACGCGTTTAAGCTGCATTAACGCGTTAACGTCTCACACGGGCTGATCGTTAACTCGTCAACGGGGACTTGCCAATTCTGATGCGGATCGGTTTCAGGTGTTGTGTCATTTGGATCTAGGTTATAACACTTGATCTCCTTCATGTAACATAGCAGCAAACCACTCGGTGACCCCTCATGCCCGGTGGACAAGGATATTATCTGCCTGGAAGATAAAAGTGATCGCTCACAACAGCTTCTTTTATTGATTTGCAGTGACCCTTACCTCTAAATGTGGACCACAACAGCACAAACTCTCACTTTAGGAGTGAAAGGTTTAACTTTTTCCTTTAATTGGCCAAATGTCTATAAATTTTCGTTTGTATTATGCATGTTTTTTAAATAGCCCTTTTCCCATTACATGTGCCCACAGTCCAAACCCAGAGCTTGCAAAATACGTTTTGTTTATCCATCTAACACTTCAAAACTCAACTATATTCAATAGACAATTACATGAAACACAAACAACACATTTAGTCATTTAAGGAGCTGCAAGCAGCAACTCTGTGGCATTTTTTCTTTGCATGCAACACATTCATTCAAATTATTATTAATTTTCTGCTAACCAGAAATAGTTTAGTTGGATGTTCATTTAATTATTTCCTCAAAACACTAAAAAAGAAAATTTAAAAAACAAACAAACATGTCTCTGTAATAAATATGCAAGCTACTCAGGAGTTTCACTGAGACTTTGTGCTGAATAAATATTCCCAAAGAAAACTGTTGGTCTTTTTACTCTACCTATCTTTTAAACAAACAAAATGTAGCGTGCATTTTACATATTAGACCGTTATTGTGGCTCTATCCTTAACATTAAAGGACACAAGTGCACAATCAAATGTCACTATCTCACATTGGAATATGTCTAAATGTCGCCTGACGTTTGTCACCGTCCCCATTGACTCAGATGGGATCAATTTTATGTCGCTGCTCTGGGGTTTTTTTTGGGTGGGGGTGGGACCTGGCAACCGGCCGGTGATTCAGTGTCAACCCCACTGAGCCACCTTTCTCACATCATTGAGTCCTTAACGTAGTCCTGCCTGGGTGCCAACAAAGCCACATTGAGCAAATGCAGATGACGGTGGCTAGTTTACCTGTTGCCGCTCAGCATCTTCTTTGAAAGAAAAACCAATAGTGCGATTAATGTTTTTTGTAAGCCAATCAGAGCATCCATTTCTCCTGCTGTGTAATTCTTGATTGCATTATCTACAGTGACGAGCACATGGGCATATTAAGGCCTGAAAGTACAATTTGTGCACTGTATCATTATATAATTGGTGAGAAATGTCATATCCCGACTCAACTCAGCCGCCTGGTTGAGAAACAGGAAGCCAGCTATGATGTAAAAGCAGCTTGTGATAAAGTAGTAGTCTGTGTGTGTGTGTGTGTGTGCGTGTGTGTGCGTGCCCAAGGCTGAGCAGGTGAGAGACATGACAATTAAAAGTGCTGATTGTGAATAATCTGCTGAGCATTAATGTTCTTTCAGCTCAACACATCACGATGCGGCTCACTAACAAACAAACACGCTGTAGCATCTTGCTATTCTGCCTGTGAAGTCCTTTCAAAGCAGAAGCTTTTATAGAGCAACGGGCATCTGAAGCCTGCCGAGGAAAATTCAAAAACACTGATGTTGTTTCTACAGAGGAACAGTATTCATTATTGTTAGACACGCATTCCTCCCTCTTTCACTCTCTCAGTGTCTCACACATTTCTCCAGCTCCCAGTGCACGGACGTGGTAGCCATGCATCAAACTGAATCTTTTTTTTCCAGTATTTAATTTCCAGTGTCCTCCTTGCACCTTTCCTCAACACCACCCCTTTCTTTTTCTGTGCCCAGTTTTCTACCCTCAAGCACAGCCCTCCTTCCTGCCCTCTCTCCTTCAGGTGCCTAGACCCAGCCCAGGAGTGAAACCAATTACTGACACTGGAACACTGCGCATGTGCGCGCGCGCACACACACACACACACACGCGTGCGCTTCTCGCTTCCTGTCATGCTGACTTTGAAGATCTCGGTTTTCTATTACAGAGTGGCATTAAAGGTGCAATTCTGTTTGTGCAAATGTGCATATCTGTATGTCAATGTGGCTATTGGCTCCCTGCAAGAGTGCAATTACAACCTGACCACAGGTCGGCCGGCGAAGCTAATTAAATCAGTGGGCCTTTATTGTTTGTACAAGTCAGCTGCTATCAACACCATGCGGCTACAATAAGTTGCGCTCATCGGGGAAACTGGTTATTGTCATTAAAAACAAAAACCTGGACAGTCTGGATCCAATTTATATATATTTTTTTTATTATTCAGACACCTCAGGGGTTTTCCTGGCCTTCTCCAGCATCATACCCACAGCTCTCTAATGAACCTTGAGCTGTTTTTAAGCCACTTTTGCAAATCAAATTAAATCTTGTATCTCTTGCTCATTAATGCCTCCCACATTATCGCTTAGTGAGTCTATTCTAAGTGGTGTCAAAACAGAGCATCTGTACTTACAGTAATGCACATGTGACTGCATGCTATTTGCTCTCTGAGTCTACCTACCAGGCCTTGAGGATTCGGGGACATTAAACTCAGTTTATTAAGACGAGCTGTACCTTGGATACTGCTGAAGTCCTACCCAGAACTCACACATTTTGTATTCAGCACTAAATATTTGATAAGAAACAATACTCACATCACCCAGTGCTAAATCAATACTTTGAAATGATTAAGGAGGATTTTTACACTAGATTTATGTGAGGTAACACTTCAAAGCAAGTCATATATTTTACAGTAGCTAAATTCTCAGCACGGGAACAGGAGATTCACCCAACTGCTTAGCTCATGAATTTATCTTTTTGCTTATGACAAAGGCCGACAAAGGTCTGACTGTGCCAGTGTGGAGTTGAACCGGCGCTGCAGGAGGATTGCCTGTGGTAAGAGCTCTTCTGCCAGGTTAGCGTAACAGCAGACCTCATCAAATCAAGGGGATTTTCTTTGCCAAGGTAGCAAAGTAAAACATTAATCATTGATAGAGACAGCTGGGATGAGGGCGGTAAGCTAGAATTGAGTTTGACTTTCTCCAGGGCTGTAGGCAGAGAGATGTGTGAGAGCGGAAAGGGTGAGATAGCGACCGAGTGAGAGAGAAAGAGAGAGAGTTTGGGTCCTCGTCTTTCACTCACAGATGATTGACTGGCGTCTTCTGTTGAGCCGGAGAAGAAGGGAAGCTCTCCAAAAGGCAATGTAAAAACTCACAGAAACCCTCAGAAGGCTTACAGCCAAGCTGTGCCAATCTGTCCGGCACTTCTTTAAAGCAGGAAAGGACAGAGAGCTCCGCTGATGCAGCAGCCCGCTGATAGAAAAAGCATCCAGGTTTAACACGACAGTTGTTGACGCATCACTCGAAATTGTGGTGAAATTTCCAAAATGAGCATAATGTTCTCTGCGGAAGCAAAGTAAAAATGCTTACCTAATCGCCCGTCTTTTTAGACAGCTATGCATCATCACCGGTGACAATGCAATTGCAGTCACATTATTGGGCAAAATCAACTGTCAAATTGGACCAGGAGAACACACAGGCAGATGACGAATAAAAAAAAACAACTGAACACTTGAACCACACAGCGAGGGGGTGTGAGGTGGTGAGGAAATGACAGTGCCACCATCTACAGAGCATGAGGGGTCTCTGAATAGCTACCATATGCTATGACCTCGGGGTGACGGTGGCTCAGGAAGTAAAGCAGGTCGTTTAATAATTGGAAGGCTGACGGTACGATCTCTAACTGCTCCAGTCTGCAAGCCAAAGTATCCTTGAAACCTGAGATGATCCTGATGTGTTTATTAGAGTGTGAATGTTAGATAGAAAGCACTTAGACATATAAAAAACAGTGCTTGTGTGACTGAGACATGTTGTATAAAGTGCTTTGAGGACTCAATTAGAGTAAGAAAAGCTCTTTATAAGAAGCAGTCCATTTGCCTTTACCAGATCCCAACCTATGGGAGATATTTTAAACGAGGGAATACCATTTTGGAAGAATGCTCTTTCAACCGTTAGAGCTCTAGAGACTTGTAGAATCAATGCCATCAGGTACCATTTGATTATTTCCTGCATCCTGATGTGATCAAATAATAGTAGCTGCATTCAAATGACTCCCTCAGTGGCATCACCAATAATTTAATTTCACACTCACTGCCCACCTGCAAATTTGACATGGAACTTGTTCTCAGGCTTGAGAATCTGGACGTAAAGGGGGCAGTTTGGAGCGAAGTCTTTCACCGCCCATGCTCGGAGGATGGTCTGGTGATCCTGAGAAAATTAGAAACAGAGAGTAGCGAGATAAGTGGAGTGGCAGAGAGAGAGAGAGCGTGAGAGTGCAACAGAGGGAGAACGAGAGAAAGAAACCCATCATTAGCTCGGCTATAATAATCCCCTTAAAGCACTGATTGCATGCAGCAACTGAATGGTCCGTGCAACATCTCAGAGTAATAAAATTCTGACATTTTATGACAGGCTGTGGCAAAAGCATGGAGAGAGTGAGCTCAGGAAGACTAGCCTTGAGAGAAATTTTGAAAACTCAGTCAAAGGAAAAACAGGAGTTTAAAGCTGCGCCAGGCTGCACTCTGACACAGCGGTGCTATGAGCTAAAAGGTTATCTTGCTAGCATTTACTAAGAAGGAAAAAACACAAAGTAGCCATGATTGATAAGCACGTCAGTTTGTGGGTATTAACAACAAACCAAAGAAATGGCTAAATTGAAATTTCAACTTCACGGATCAGGTGGGTGAAAAAAGGGCACGGTCGCAACATGTTAATGGAAGAATAGCTTCAGTGTCAAATCTCGTGGCTCTCCAGTAAAAACTTGTTGATGTTTTTCACTGAAATGTAAAAATGTCAGCTTCGTGATGAATGAAAAGGTGCGTTAACAATTAGTGGACCTTGAAAAGTCCAAACGAGAGAGTCATGCTCAATTGCCTGAACATTGATATTTAAAAAAATGAGATAGTGATATTATTCTAGCAATACACCAGCTTATAAGATATAAATACTAAAGAGTTGCTCAGTAATGTCAAGCACGTTTTTCTCTTACTCCCAGTTTTAGTTGTTTTACTCTGCAATTAATATGTTAGTGGAAATAATCAAGCTACAAATGATTGCCTAAGAGAAGTCAAATTGTAAAGCAAAGTCATAAAAAGGGTGCTACTAAAGAAAACTGTTATTTTGCTAAGTCTTAATATACTGATGTTTTGCAGTGTGAGGAGTTGTGGCAATACAGGAAAGCGGGGAGGCACGTACAGCAGCGATGCGGTCCACTTCAAACCGGTTACTGAGGATAAAGCAGGCCTCAGCATCGTCCATCCTGGAGGGAGTTAGTACAGCATGTAGCATTGGGAGTGCCAGAGAGAGAGAGAGGGGGAGAGAGAGAGAGAAAATTGGGGAAGCCATGAAACACAGGAAGGAGGGTGTTGTCATGTTATTGAGCGAGAGGATAAAAGAGGAAAAAAGTGGGACAATAGAACAACAAATGTACCAATGTGTCTTTCAAGCCCACGCCATTTAAAGATGAGATAGCAGGAGGCGAGGAGACGGGGAGATTAAACAAACAGGCTTGTGCTCCTTTTTCTTTTCTTTCTCTGTGAAGCTAGCCTAGGGTGCCGCGTCTGTATTCTCAAAAGCCAAGGGCCAAACAATATGCAATATGACTCACAGCTGTTACTTAAAGGCTGAAGGTGCTACAGGTATTAATTATGAGTTCGAGCTTCCAGACGCGAGGGCCTTTCATTTCGAGGTGTCTAAATTCGAGTCTGTTGTGGAATTTTGTTTTTCGAGGCTGGATTGATGTGATGATAATAATAGGTTGCTTCTGACTCAGCGACTCACTTGGCCCTCATCAGGTCTTGGTCTTTGAGAACAGATCCTTGCAGGTAGATGACTCTCTGGGCCCACAGGGGGACATGAAGGACCCTTCTGACTTGGACATCCATCTCTGCAGGGCAAAGGATCACTACATAGTAGTCCTACACACACAAACACACGGGAACAGGTGTTATACTACAATTATAACTTATATTTAAGTAACACTAACTGAGGAAATGCTGTCAATTTTGCCATTGAATTGGAATTTGATTAGTTATAAATGTTTTCATGAATGAAATCCAAATTTCCAAGTACACAAAAAATGAAAATACATCAAATTAATTAGATCATAGCTACACTGAACACTGCAGAATATATATACTGTTACATTATTGGCTCCTCTTATCAAAGGAGGCAAATTAATGAAGGTAGCCTATTTAAAACTATGGCAAAAGCACTTTTTCAAACACTGCTCTAAAAACTTGATCTCCAAAGTTTTTTCTTCTTTTGTGCTGAGCTGCTCAGATTTCCTTATATAGGGCATCTAGGAAGTATTCACAGAGGTTCACTTGTTCCCTAGTTTATACCCGATCCAACCTGGTGGATCTTGAGAGGTTCAGCAAAGAAGATCGAGAGAAACTGCCCAAAACTAGTAGTGCCTGTAAATACTTAGGGACATGTTATGTTTTTGAATTTTTTTTACATTTTGCAATAGATTTTTTCACTTTGTCATCGTGGGGTATTGTGTGTAAATTTGTATGGTCACCTCCGTGTGGCATGAGGAGGTGAGGTTAGCTAGAAGCACTGCTTTCAGTGCAGGAAAAGCCATTAGGAATAAAGTGGACAGGGGCTAAAACTGCTTATCTGAAACAATGGAAGTGTGAATAACGCAAAGCCACCCTGATAGAGTCCTAGATTTATCCCCAGGCTATAAATGAAGATATTTTAATCCCTTTAAACCCTACCTGTGGAGCAGACCAATCAAAATAACCCTCCAAAGAAACAAATAAATATGCGCACATTCATTCAGATGAATAAGATAGATGTTTAATTCTTCCTACTGCAAAGTTCATTCTCTGCCTTAAACTCAGTCGATCTGGCTCCTGGAGAGGATCATTACAGACAACAAATGCACACACAAAAGAGCCCCCAACCCCCCTCTTGTCCTACTTAAAACCATTTGGAGAGACCTGTAGCCGCGGGTGAGCGAAGAACTCATTGAGGAAGTCCATGAGGAGGTCGATCTTGAGACAGCTGACACACAGAACCACGTGTTTCTCCGTCTGTGCCCTGTAGCGGCTGTAGTTTCCTCCAGACTTCTGTCGTTCCATCCACAGAAAGGCCAGCTGCTCAAACTGCATCGAGAAAAACATCCATCACATTCAACAGATGGAAACTGGATTCAGTTAGCCGGGATACAGGGAGGAGCCAGGTGGTATATGAAAAGAAAACAATGCCTTGTACTATATAGTGTTTTCATTTGATTAGAGAGAGTGTTTGAGGGGAATTAAGATAAGTGGAAGTTGGTTCAGCATAGCGAATGAATGGAACATGATAGCGGATATTAACATGGGAAGGCAGAGCATGGAAATAACAGTAGGCATAAAGAGAGCTGCACAAGGAGATTTTTTTTGTTGGTTTTTTTGTCTGAGCACTGGAAAGTTGTGCGAATAAATGGGTAGTTTGAGGTTTTAACAGATGTAAGAGTAATCTAATTTCTTGCAGATTTCCACAGAGCAAAATAACAAGCTATTTTACACCTGCCACTTCATTCAGTCTGAGGGGAAAAAAAGGAGCGTTTATTATCCTGTTTGTTCCCCCCAGTGATTTCAGCAGGTCCAGAAAGAACTCATGATGCAATTTTGTCTCACTCCGTGTAAGCAGTTCTCCAAAAAATCATGGTTGATACTATTGTTGGTCGGAACACACATATTTTCATGATTTTTAAGTTTATTAGCCACAGCCACAATGAATCTACGATGTTTCTGGCCATACACCTACATCTATCAATGGGCACATTTCATTCATGTGCAGATTTTCCTTTATGAACTAATCATTTTGGCCCAGATAAATGTGATCACCTTTAAGCTGAGATAATGTCGGCTTATTAAAGGGTGAAAGCATCACCCGGCTACAACAAATGTGCTTTATTCCGTCCTCTTTTGATGAAACAACAATCAAGACTTTATTATAAAAGTACAGAGATTCATCCCCACAGTGGGCAATCTGAATTTTAAACAAGACAATTGGCTTAAATTTCGGACTTCTTTCTTATAGTATTTACAATAATGATCCTTTTGAGACTCAAAATTGCACAAAATGTCTTGGCAAGAGAGGTGGATTTCCCGCAGTGTGTTGTGGACAGTTACAGGAAAAACCAACAGAGGAAGCAATA
>VOQK01015632.1:26870-42200 GCA_015052645.1 Benitochromis conjunctus
GGGGGGTTGTCGGGGTGGGGGGTGTAATTGTCCTCTCTGTTACTATGGCAACGCCAAATTCAGTGTCTTTTTCCTTGCCTCTCTTATGAGCACATGTGAGCAAACATACACTTGTGGAAAGTGTTCAGCCACCGGAGCTGATAGCCCCGCTGCAACTTGTCGACGGCTCCCTGCGCTCTGAGCAGATTGCTGACAATAATGCTTTCACACACATGATGAAAAACACATAAAAATAATACAAATCCAGATGAGCAGCGGGCTCGCAAAAGCACAGAGATGTGCAACGGCACCTTATTGTTTGCAATATGGATACTGTATCCCCCGTAGAGTCAAACTCAGTGTAGTTAGTTAATTAAACTTTTGTCGACAGTTATTTTCCAAATTATAACATGTTTACTCTTCATTAGTAATGTTACAATTTATGATATTATGTAGTCAGATTTGTACACTGTGTATTTGTTAATGATTACAATACTATTTTAGTTTTCTAGTAAAGGTTTTACTGTATTATAAAGGTATCCCATCCAACTCCTCAAAGGTGGACACTTGGGCACGGCACTCCATCTTTCAATCTACTGGGTCCACATGAGCATCAAAGTCTTTTACTAAACCCAGACAAGTTGTTTTAGTTTGTAAATCTAAATGGTGAGTGAAAATGAAACTAATTAGTATGTGAAAAAGTACATTAACTGTTATCTACAGTTTTATGATGTAGACCGCCGCCTCCACCACAACCATCAGCCAATTTACATTCATTTTAAAACTCTGGGAGGTGCGGGTCATCATGATAAGAAGTACCTCAACCCCATATTTTGGACAAAAATGAAAGAAGCAGTTTGGATAAAAATATGTAACCAGTTTTCAGAGTGTATTTTTTTTCCCTGTGATTGGCAGTGACTGGTAAAACAATCCAAAGGACAGCAAGCAACTAACAATTAATTAATAATTTAAAAATCTGTTTTAAAAATCTATTATAGGAACTAAAGTGTAATTATGTGTAGGTAATGTAATACATTCCACATTATTAACAACGGTTACTATAAAGTGATGGACTGGATAATTCAGCTAACACAGCTTATACACACTGTACATGTGTACAGTGACAATAAAAGGTATACTATTCTATTATAACCTTATTTGTGGTTAAAGTTTTACATCCAGTTTCAGATCACACTACTTAGCACTGGGTCACTTTTAGTAATTCCAGTTAACTTTTATTAATTAATTTTTTAACTGTGTGGCGTTCATGTTACTATTACTCAGCTGGTGTTCGCAGGTCTAGTGGACCCAATCCATCCATCCATCCATCCATCCATCCATCCATCCATCCATCCATCCATCCCCTTTTCAGGGTTGCAGGGGGGCTGGAGCCTATCCCAGCTGTCTTAGGGCGGGAGGCAGGGTACACCCTGGACAGTTCGCATACTATTGCAGGGCAGGCCAAAACCCCCAAAACACGACTACACCCACTGCATTAATGTGTTATTAAACCAATACACTCATTAACAACAATTATGTAAAAAAAAAATACATAACAGACGTTTACTTTATTAGTGGTTAATATTTGGAATTTGCCTCAGTTAGATAACATTTATGAAAAAAAAGTGCTGTTCATTTTTTTTTTTTATAAAATGTATTAAAAATGAAAAAATAGTCCTAACCAAAATACAGGTAGAAAAAAAAAAAGTATTTATCTTGAACAAGTATAATTAAAGGAAGGGTTCTCAATACTCCTGAGGTTTACTTCTTTGAAATTAATTAGAAAGTGAACCAAGTTCATGCCATATTACATATTAGTCCCAGCAATGAATAAATGATAAATACTGACCGATAAGTAACAACTCAGGAAAAGCTACTTATTTATTGTGTACCACCACCAATTTGCAGCTGGGACAAAGCGTGAGAAACTACAGGTTGTTTCTGCAGACATACACACAGAGTGTGGACAAAGTAAAGGTACACAGAATCGGTATAGTCCCGAAAACCAGGCGTGTAGTGTAAATGTGTGTGAAGTCATTGAAAGAGTTTTATTTTCTATGTTTGTCACAGGAAATGAGCCAAAGAAGAGTCTGAGGTTCGAAATGGTAATAAATTGTATAATCTTTCTTTTAGTAAACACTGAAAACATCAGACATGTGTTAATTAAAATTGGACAAAAAGCATCTAAAACACTTTTTGAATTACTTTCATGTTTCAAAAGTAACCTTCCCGACTACGTCTAAAGCTATACTATACTCTAGTAAACATCAGATGCTCTTACACTTCTGAGTGGTGCTTCTTCTGAAAAGCTCCACTGTGCCGAGTTCCTGGTTATCATTCTCATAACAAAAAAAGGTAAACACTTAAATGTTTACTTTCCCTTGAACTTATTTGGCCTTTTACGACCGCATACATCACACACTGCATTTTAAGATCTGACGCTGACAGTGTTTTGCTATCCTGCGCCAAAACATTTTTATCGCCTGCTTGTTCTTGTCTTAGGACAATTTAGGTGACATACGTTCTTAAATCCTACCATCTGAGTATTTATTCATTCCAGAAAGTCCTCAAAGCCTCTTCATATTTTGCGAGACGAGAAGAGGATAATTTCAGAGGTCATTCTAGCCTTGATGTATTTCTTTAAGCAGAAGCTTTTCCACTCGAGTGTACAATAGAGGATGAAAAGTAAAGTGGAAATATAGCCCAATAAAGACTTGAGCCGTAGGATAGATTGAAAGTCGGGAACTTTAATCTAAGGGGAAGGTGGAGGAGAAAAACACATTAAAAACTCATAAAGAGCATTATTTCAAAACAAAAGACAAGCAATCACATCACGATGACACCCCTGGGCAATAGCCTCCTTCCCGCCCCAAGGCCTTCTAAAAAAGTGAAACGAAAATAAACTATTAAATAATTGTGGAGGAAAAACTGGTTTGGGTCATGTTGTGCAGAAAATAACATATGTCACTGAACTGGGGAACAGCAAGCTTCACCACGAGGGAGAAACTCCCATAGAGGGGCTCTCCTCTCACTCTCTGCTCTGATGCTCATTCAATAACGTTGATTGATCAAGCTACTTATTTACAACCAGTGAAGATTACCTTTTGGAGTTTAGCAAAGTAAAACTAGCAGCTTTAACAGCTGGAAACGAGAGCACGTGACTAAAGGAGCATAACAAAAACGAGCCTGGGGAGATTTCACATGTGCATGGACGAGCGTGAAAGGAAGGCAGAGGGAGAGAGGGAGGACAAAAATACAGACAGATAAATGTAGTTAAACAGACGCAGACAGATGGACAGACAGACAGAAGGGGACATGCGGAGGAGGATCTCTGAGAAACAGAGAGAGAGAGAGAGAGAGAGAAAGAGAGCTGAACCTCGTTCTCCTGCTGCTTCCACCCATGCCGGAGCTCCATAATGACACAGCATTGGCCGTCTAATGACACAGTGGAAGAGACTAAAGAAACCCAAATCTATGTGCACAAAGCAGCACAACATCGGTCATTACGACCTCCACACTAAAACTCTGAAATAATAGTCATACCAGTGACAGAGAACAAACAGGAAAATAAAGCAATCGAGGCAAAGATTCTATCAGGGAAATCAAAGCTTGTTCTGTTTAATGAATGAAAAGAGGATGCCTTTGGAAAATTAAATCCAAAGAAAATATTACAACGTGCTTTAATACAAGAGAGGCAAGAGAGGGGGAGTTTTTCATTGGAACACACATAACAAATTACACTAGCTGCTTGCAATGAAAGTCAGTAACATATAGTAACATTTATCCACTTGCCTGACACTTTATTAGGTACACCATGATAGTAACAGTTTGAACCTCTTTTTGTCTTAATTCTTCACAGCACAGATTCAGCAAGATGCTGGAAACATTCATCAGATATTTATTTCCCATAGTGACATCTAGCACCACACAACTACTGCACATCCATGACTAGAATCTCCCTTTCCACACTGTACATTTACCTGCTGCAACACAAAGGTGGTCTGCTGGATTGAGCACTGGTGACTGTGTAGGTCATTTGAGTACAGAGAACTCACTGTCATGGTCAAGAAACCAATTATTTCATCTTTATGACATGTTATTCTGTTGGAATAACATTTTTTTTATAATGTGGTCATAAATTCATTCATCAGACCTGAAAAGGTTTTTCCAATTTTGATCATTACTTTTGTGAATTGGAGCTTCACTTTCCTGTTCTTAGCTGAAAGACTGGCACTGGGTGTGGTCTTATGCTGTTGTAGCCATGTGCTTCGGTGTATTGTGCATTCAGAGATGCTGTTCTGTATACTTTGGTTTTAAATAGTGGGTATTTGAGTTACAGTTGCCTTTCTATCAGCTAAAGCCGTCTGGCTTTTCTCCTCTCACCTCTGGCATCAATAAGGTATTTTCACCCAGAGCATTGCACCTCGCAGGATAAATGTATCTATTTGAGAGTCATTCACTGTAAATCCCAGAGATGGTTGTGTAGGAATTTCCCCATAAATCAGCAGTTTCTGAAATCTTTGTAACAGCTCACCTGGCACCAAAAAACCTGCCACATTCAAAGTTACTTAAATCGACTTCCCCATTCTCATGCCCAGTTTAAACATTAGCAGGCTGTCTTGAACATATCTCTAGGCCTCAGTGGATTAAAATGTTGTCATGTGATTGGCTGATTATATACAGCTACCTGATGTAAAGTTAGAAGTAAAACATCGCACAGTATCAAGGGCTGTAGGAGTACTCTGCCAGTTATTTTAAAGAAGAAAAACTCCATTGCTGCATTTATCATCTGGATGGGGAACCTCCCAGACTGGAAGTTATTAGAATATTGCAGACATCACCAGGGCTACCTGAAAGAGCTGGCGAATACAAGAGCTGATGCTGCTACACTGCAAGCCCCAATCCGAGCAGCAGTGAGGAAAACTCCACAAGCTGATGTGATCGACCAACACTCGGCTTGAAAATCTGTTTGAAAAAGTTGTAACTTTTGATCTGAAACACAGACAGGACGACTGCAACTATTTGCTCCTCTTGTCACATGCCAACATGCCCTGAGCACTGCATAAGGCAACTATGTGCTAAAGCTGCCTGTAGTGTATGCTTAGCTTTGGCTAATTTCAGTTGTGTGTTCAGTCCCTGCACAATGAGAGTTGGCTGCCAGAAAAAAAGTCAGACTAATTGCTAGTTTCATCCAGGGCTGCCCTTTGTCAGAGATTCTGTTGATAACCTTTATTGACAGAATTTCAAATAAGTAAGTAAATAATGTTTACTTAAAATGACTGAAAACTAAGTGATGAGTAATACAGTGGGTTGTGCTTTGGATTAAAAAGAAGAAAGTATAGATTTCAGTTTTGTAAAATATACATATTAAAGGTAACTTTGCAATACTAATTATGATTGTTGTTTTTTCTCTTTAGATGACATTTATTACATAAATAATAAAGCTCTAAGAAATCCCAAGAGACTCCAGCCAGTAGTCTGTGTATGTTAGATATGATGGTAGGATGAGGGTTAAAGCTGCACCTAAATATTAAAAAAACAAACATCCCAACATCTCAACAAGCTGGGTGAGCTGCTGAGTTTTGCAGAAGAGATTTGACACCTCAAAAGTCCCATTTTCCTGCTTAAATAAAGGTTAAATAAATATAAAAATGAAAGCGCTTTCCAGAACAATGAGAGCTCACGCTGGGATAACATGGGTTATCTCATGTTGTGGAGTCCCACCAGACTGAGAACAAGCTGTCATTAAAGCAATGGGTGGAAGGGTGGAAACTAGATATTCTGTAATTCACACTTTTTTGTCACAGTCAAATTTTTCCTCAAATTGTTGAGCTAATGTTCCAATGATTATAATCATTGTTGTGATACCGCATTTTTTCTTCCTACTGTAAGGACTATGGCCACCAGCACACACGAGAGACTGTGAGTCACACCTTTTCACAGTAGACTCCGATCTGTGCATGAATTAAACACGTAAATAATGATCACTCTCAATAGCAGTGATAATACTCCTGCTAAGTTCATCATTTTTATGTACACGAATGAATAAAAACCTTTTGTATTTTACAGGCCCGTAAGAGAAGAGAGGCTGTGGACATTTGTGCCAGTCGGTTTGAGTTAATCCAGCTTTGCGGCACGTTAAAAGCACCTGATGTTGCTTAAGATTGACTCTGTGGAAGCAGGATTTCTTATTTGGCAGTTTCGGCTGCTCCGTCCTCGTGTCACAGCAGGGATGCTCGGGTGTGTTATTGATGGCTGCATTCTACTTAGTGGAGGTGCTGCTTTTATGCATGCTGCCATGGTTAGTGGGACACTAAAGAGAACTGAGCCATTGTTAATTCCACCTGTGCTTTCCCTACTGTGATAAGCCAAGATGTCTGCTGGGTAAAAGGTCAGCGATGGCTTTTTTTTTTTTTCTCCTTCTTTTTTGGAACTGGGTTTTTGCATCCAATTCAATTCAATTTAGCTTTATTGGCATAAACATAATTCAGACACATTATGACTAAAAAGCAAAGTAACTGCAAGACTACAGGTGCCACCTGCAGATTATTTTACCTGAACAACTCTCAGTAAAAACACTTTGCTGTACAAACGTTACGGGTTGTGCATGCATTCAGGCCATAGGTGCATCCTTTAATTACACCTTTTTTTTCCCCATGAAGTATTTAATAAATACAGTTGCTTTACTTTGATCAATCCAAATTGAGTGCATCAGATAAAACTACAGTGCTAAGCAAAGAGCAAATGATCATCCTGGCATACAATTAATAGTTCTGAAACACTTCCAAACGCAGGTGACATTTACACAGATCAGCCAAAACATCAAAGCGTCCAAAAAAGCTCTGACCTGTTGGGCCATAGATGAGGAACCTCTGGGGGTGTCCCGTGGTGTCTGGCACAGAAACGCTGGCAGCAGATCCTCCAGACTGTGCTTGTCTTTCATAGGGCAGCAACACGATTGGCTTGATATTTACAGGCTTGGCTGTTATGCAGTTTTTTGGGGGCAAGTGCGGGCCATAACAGCCATTATTTCACAATTATTTTCCCATACATTTCAATTCAAAAGCCTTGTTTTTCTCTCGCTATCAGCGACAGAAGTAAAACTACAGGACAGTGTGTTTACACAAGCCCACTAAGTCTTTCTTATGTATCACTAATCCAGAACATGCTGGAAAATAACCCCGCATTGTCCATCAAAGAAAGAATAGAGCATTTCTGATTTCTATTCTGCATTCAACCAAAAGAGAATTACTCCAAAATATTAACTGATTATTGTTTTGACAGAAAAGAAGTTCATTTCTAGAATTCAATTTCATATAATTGAAGAGGTTTAAAACAGACCCTGCAATAACTGTCATGGCATTCATTCCCCAAACCTCTAAGACAAAGTGCTACAATCAATAAAACGCTTTTAATCTCTAAAAGGAGGAGAGCAGTGCACGCGCACAGCGTAAATGTCTTTAAGGAAGGTGTTCTCATTGATTGAAAGGAACGTGCTTAAACATATATTTGATGTTGATTATTTGGTTTCTTGAATGGGTAAACTGGGGAGATTTTGCAATCATAAAGCACACAGACGATGAATGGGAAGACAACAAGAAACCAATAGATTGCGCGTCGTCTCTCGTTTGCTGTAACATTTTACAAGAGGCGAGGTGTACTCTGCTTCTACTCTAACCAATGGCTGGCGGGACAGCCTGTCCCTGACCCAGATACACAGCCATTACATGTGTTTGACAATTTTGAAGCGAGGTGAAAAAGAATACAGAAGAGAACAGAATGAGAATATGTGTCCATATCTTTGCTAAAGGAAAATCAATTTCTTTCAGTTAAAGGTAGATTTTTTCCTCTAAGACCTCAATGCAAGAGACGGTCTGCACCGTCTAAAGAGTGACATGAAAGATGCAGCCCCCCCCCCTTTAAATACCACTCATAGCTGTTGTGGATTCGATTTTATCACTCCAATGAACAAAAAGCTATGCTTTAATTATCACTCAATTATGACTGAGGTTTTAAAAGTGTTGCCCTTTTCATTGTTTGTTTTCACTGTGTAACTCAGGGAGAAAAGAATACCCAAGTCTAACGTGTCAGTGCCATGACTGATTCTGCAAGTAGATATTTCGACAGACTCGCCATCCCACAAGCCTGGACAAAGAACAGCAGGAGCAAAGGGGCCATGGTTTACATGAAATGTGCGAGGTATTTCAAAGCATTCTGACAATAAGAAAATGGGCACTGGAGCCTTTGCTCTGAACCATTTCCTGAGCAAACTCTGGTTTCCCACTGATTAAAATTTGCCACATATTATCTGTATGCGTGATTCAGCCATCCTCCACCGCTGCTTCCTAGTGTGTCCATCTTATCTCACCCTTTCCTGAAATTATCATCTGCTGCTTATTGCTTAAAGAAGGATCTGCTGACACATAGATGCAGTCTGTTTTGTTCACCTGAAGGAAGAACAGAACATGATGGTTCATTTTAAAGGTTGAATTCAGAGAAATGCACCTCCTCTGCCTTGTCACTATTTCCTCATTAAAAAAAAAGAGATCAGACATTAATTTCTCTTATCATGAAACAAAATATAGGCTGAATTGTTGCAAGTCATTAAAAAAAAAAAAAAAAATCACGCAATGCCATCCTATCTCCCAAATCCCTTAAGATTACTTTAGTTTCAGATATGCTGAAAGCATTTGATTATGTCAACATAAGATATTAATCTTTTTTTTATTGCCGAATAACCACTTTGAAGATGACGTGTAAAGCAAAGAAGAGTGAAACATGAGAGGAATCATCTCTCTTCACTGTCTCTGGTGTCTCTGGGGCTTCTTGGATTTGAGAGATAACTCCTGAGGTGTATTAAGCTAACACAGTTTGGGAATAGGGGAGCTTCAATCAGTGGACAACTGCGTTTGTGATCTCCCACAATAGTGTAGCACAGCAGCTCGCTGCCCCCACTCTGATGCCATGGGACCTTCCAGCAACATCCAAACATGGCGAGAGCCCAGAAGTGGTCAGGCACATGTTAGTCAGCTCTATGGCTGTGTTAGCATCCACAGCAGGAAGGCACTTAAGTGTTGACAGCGCTCATCTAAAACTGAAAGGCTGGTTAGGGAATTCAATCTCGTGCTTATTAAGGCCCAGTGGTAGGAGAAAAAATAAAATAAAATACAAATAACCATGAATCTAGATGACCGTAAGAGAAACTGCCATCACTTTCGTCTTAAAGTCTAAAAAAAAATGCATATAAACCAGAGCAGAAACTGCCTCTGTAATTACCCTCTTAGTGCTATGTTACTATATTCCTGTTACACCTAGGAAGAAATTAAAAAAGTGGTTTTGAGGTATGCTAGCCGACTGTGATTTTCTTTTTATAAGCATCTATAGATCCAAAACTGTTTTCATTTTAATATGACGGTGTAATATTTGAAGGTGTGAGAGGGGATTTTTTTTGAAGGAGAATAACAATTAGAAATTCATTTGAAATTAACCACTAATAGGCAGATCTTGCTAGATCTTGCGGTTTGAACCTCCGTTTGCCTTCAGAACTGCCTTAATTCTTCACGGCACACATTCAACAAGCTGCTGGAAATGTTGCTCAGAGATTTTGGTCTATATGTGCATTGCACCCGCAAAAAACTTGC
This sequence comes from Benitochromis conjunctus, assembly GCA_015052645.1. NCBI lineage: Eukaryota > Metazoa > Chordata > Actinopteri > Cichliformes > Cichlidae > Benitochromis > Benitochromis conjunctus. Next base: position 36,491 of record VOQK01015632.1, read on the forward strand.
CAAATCTTCTCTGCCAATGCCAAACAGTTTATTATACTATTGACTCTTGGTTGGTGTCATTTATTGGATTGGATGATTGAAGTCTGAAGGAATAAGGCATATCGGTAATAATTAACAATAACAATTTATTCGTTTAAGAAACAGGGGCCTCAGTAGCATGTGGACGAATCATACACAGCCACAACAGCCTGGCACCGCCTTCTCATGCCGCTCAGCAGCTTGGTCACACACTGATGTGGGATGGCCTCCCATTCTTTGAAGAGCATTGTTCCAAGTCAGCCAGTGTGGGTGTGTTGGTCATTCTGGCATGAACTGCATGCCCAGGCTGATCCCACAAGTGTTCAGAGGGGTTGAGGTCAGACCTGCAGGCAGACCATTCCATCCTCTCCACTCCAAAATTCTAGAGGTAGTTTCAAATAAATCCCGCTCAGTGTTTTATCAGTAAAGCTGCAACATGTTTTTGATGAACACCAGCTTGAAGTTGACACTATCTGACCAATGTACCAGAATTCATGCTGACAGGTTCTGTATATATACATGTATATATATGCACACACATATATATGTGGGGTTGCTACAGTAACAAAAAAGAAAAAGAAACTAAACTGCAACTATGATGAACTATGACACTGCAATCAAACTGAAATGTCTCTCATGTCTCTCACTCTGCCTTAGGTAACGTCTTCCCTGTTGTGTAGACAGCCTCTTCACAAAGAGAGCAGTGGCTCATGTTCAAAATATTGTTTCCAGCAGGATTATGCTCAGACTGTGTACACACCCTGCTTTCCCCCCCCCACCATACCCTGTCATTTGTTCTGAAATAGTTCTGTTCGTACCACATGCAACCCCATCCTGCTCTCCTATATTAACTAGAGTGTCATTTATAGAACACCTTTTTAATTAATAGAAAGAGACATTCATGAGACCTGATGCTTTAGCTTTATTAGCTCACTTCACGTTATGTTCCAAGCTTTCCATTAACAATTCAGACACCCCCCCCCCCTTCCCCAATTACTTTCCATTAACAAAGTGTTTCTAAGTTCACTTTACATATTCTCCAGAAATAAATGTGCAGACACGCACAGGATTCATCAATGAGGTGATGAGTTGTGCCTGCTCCCTCTTCACCTCTTTTCTCTCATCCAGGCATAAATTTGATAGATATCACTTTTTCAAGTGACTGTTTATCATAAAAGCCATCTATTGCCAAGAACCTGCTTTATGTCATTTCTGGCTCTGCAAGATACCCATGATACATCTGTGATTCCACAGTTCTGGACAGAGATAGTCATCAGCTTTATAAACTGAGTTATGAACGATATGAATGAACCTTACAGAGGCTCTGAAAGACGCACTAAAAGGACTCTGCAATCCACCTTACGGCCAAATCAAAGGATAGTAAAACTAAGTAGAACATGAATATTGACAGTATTGATGGATCATGCTCCACGTTGGCCTTACTAGATTAAGACTTGACAGGAAGAATTAAAAGAGAAGAAAAGGGAATAGGGACATGGGGAGAAAGGAGAGCAGACTGAGACGGAGATTAAGCGAGAGAAGATGTGGAGGCGACAGCCAATAAGAAATTGTTTTAAGGACAAAAGCCTGTCATTTGTATGGTAATCCTGGACTCAGTATAAGCTCCCACTGAGGATTTCTATTGTGGAGCAGAGAAGACCGTTGTATTTAATTCACCTTTAACAAATTAATTATAGAAGTGTAATAGTTATGTGTGCTTCTATGCTGGCCATTTTAGCAACTTTGAGGGGGAAAAAAAAAAAAAGTATTGCTCTGCAATGCATCAAAATGCATTTTCAAAATGTATAAAATATGTTAGAATAATAATGCATGTCATTTCGGGTGAAAGGATCATAGCCTTTTTTTAAATCTTTGATTCATGCTAACAACCATGCCGTGAATTAATCAGTTACAGGACTCAATATCAAATTAATTTCAAGCAAAAACCAGACAGCTCCTTACTCTGGCAAAATCCTTACCAGCCTGCAAAAGATCTGTATTTAATTGTTTAGTCATCTGGCATTTCCTCTAAACAGAAGCCTCTGACTCACTGCCAAAAAATATAAATGGTAACCATATAAACAGAAGAGTGGCAATAAAATATTTTACTTCTTCGCTCGCGACACAAACAACAAAGTGACCCACATTTACGTATTGATCAGTCACCAGAAACAATCTTGATTTAAGTTTGGAGTTATGGGAGCGATAGAGCTAACAATAATTGGCTGCTGCAACCAAAATTTCAGCAGCAGACCCCCTATTCAAATTCTGTCTTGGACTTAATTCTGAGCCAGTTTTATTAACTGAGTGTTCCAATTTGAGGAAAATAAAATGCAGCCACTTCGATATTGTCAAAGGCAAAATCTGATATGTTCTGCAGTTTAAGCCGAACATGAAGCGAACTGACGCAGCAGCAGGGGTAGACAAAAAAAAAGGAGTCATGCACAACAGCAATAAATGTATAGTCAGAAAGACCAGATCCCCGTGTGTGAAATAAATTATTAAATCGATTCCCTTCTTTAAAAGCCTGCTAGAAATTCTTAACTTAAGGACCTTTCGGTGGCTACGGCAAAATCTATTCGACTGGGTTACAGGAGCAGCCTAGGGATGGGATGGGGGGGGTACACAGTATTGAAGGCACTTCAATCAGAACTGAGAGGGATGGGGGAAAATGTGAAATGAGGGAGATGTATGGTCACACATAAATGCACACACGCAAACACACGGAGCGATGCAAACACAGAAGAGAGGAGGACAGGGAAAGGCCAACGGAGGGTGACAGAAGAGGGATTAAAGGGCTCAGTAATGCACGTTTTTCCAGAGCACACTGTACCATATGTGTCAAAGAGATAAGTTATGCATACACACACTGACGTTTTGATGTGAGAAAATATATTGGAGTAAGGGGATGTGGTCATACTGTACAGCGCTATCTGTGCACCTGAGCCCAAGGGAAGTGGCTGTTTATGCAGAGTAAGGCTACTTCTATAGATTTATGGCCTACAGCAAGGAAAACTCTGTGTGATTTAGCTGTAATTAAGCTTAATGTCACTATCAATCATAGCTCTCGCTTTGCTCCCAACGAGGAACTGAGATCAGCATGCTGACCCTCCACTCGACTGCGCTTTCATTTCTGAACGTTTGTGTAAGACGGCATCATGCATCCGGATGTTAAGAGAAATCTATGAAGCGTGGCAAAAACAGACATTGGAGGTATTTTTTGTTTACTAAAGCTCATTATCTAGGCAGTGGGTAAACAGCTAGTGCTTGTGTTTGTGCCAGACACTCGAGCTCTGACAAATGACAAAATAACATGCACATTACACACACACCATTAATCAGTACCTGTGTGTCTTCCAGAGCACTTAAAGGATATCCCTGAAACAATAATCAACATCATGTGTTTGCGAGTTATTACCGCACATCTGTGGCACCAGCATACACACAGTCCTCTCCAACTGTCTCAGCAGCCCTTCCAACCAAATTATTCACAGCCACACTTCAGCTGTATACTAATTTGGTTTTTTGAAAGATTCATTTTGGTTAAATTATCTACTGCTTTGTCATTGGCTGCTTTGTTTTTTCCCCCCTTCTCCTATAGAAAATGAGGTATCTGACCTATAAAAGGGTCCTCTCGTGTCTCATGGACTTCTAAGAAACAAGCATCATAACGTCTCTAATCTGGTGACTGAGGTCACACTGCACTGAAACATTTGTCCTAGGGCACTGGCTGACAAATTACAGAAGGCTGGGACCAGAGAGAACAGGCCTATTTAGACTCCAGCTGTTCAGAATAAGAGCCCCTAAGAGGTCAGGGCCACAGAAGACCAAACATACAAGTCATAAATCCAGGCAATGATTAAATATGGACTGATGGTGTCCTCCATGATTTTAATAACCACTTTCCCCAATAATCTGATTTGAAACACCCACACATAAGGGTTTTTGGGCCTCAATTCCACCTAGCAACAAGAGATACAGGCACGATGGAGGTTAAGCTTTTCCATTAGCCAGCATAATGAAATTGTAGAATTAAGCAATACATATCATATATAGCACATCAAATCTACTGGAGAGTAAGCAAAGGTTAATTGCTAGTTACTGAGGGAGACCATTTGAAACTGCTTACCCAGGTGGCAGATGTTTCACTGTAAATCTCAGAAATTAGGGCTTTAGGAGATACATAAAAAGGGAATAGCCCAATGAAGCCATCCCTTCCTGTAACTGTTCTTTATTTCTTCTCATTTGAATTCCATCAAATGATTTTTTTTTTTTGGTTACACTTTATATGTGCAGATTTACAGAAATGCGCCTCTTGCATGAAAAGAAAAGCAAACTTAAGATTAGGTCTCTTTTAAAATGTGTTTTCTTTTATGCTTTCATATTGCTTGTATTGTCTTAACAGTATTATCACCAGACGCTTCTGCGCACACAGGGAGACGAGAAAACCTGTTGCAGCAGCGCCCTTTAAACAGAACTGCAAAGCTGACCATAAAATTCTCCGACACATTCACGCACCTGATCCGTTGAGATCAGAGTGATTTGATGCGGGTGCAAAAGAAATGAGTACTTTCTAGACACGGTGATATAATGTTGTGGTGTTGTACTGATGCGCAACGGATTCGGTGCGTCGTGCGTAAACGCTACAAGCAGCTACAGTCATACCTGTCGTCGCTCTGCCAGTCCCCGAGCAACAGGTCTCGGAACCGGTACCGAGGGGGCAGCGGGAGCACCTCCTTCTCCAGTTCGACCATGGTCCCCCTCCTCAAAACCCAGAGACAGAGACAAATACCACCGCAAACCGCGCCTCCACAGCGAGGAGGTGGTCTCCTCCAAAACCAACTCCGTTCCTCTTCCTTCTGCTATTCAGAACATAAATCAGTAACGAACACATTGATACACCTCATGGCACCGTATTCGTCCTTCTTCGGAAAAAACAAAATAAAAATCTCCCTTTTCTGCCACCCGTCACAATGCAGCTCTACTTTTCTTCACACTGAGGCAACAGGTCGAAGATGTTCATCCGTCGGTGGGTAGGGGTGGCTCCACTTTTCTGTGACAGCTGGAGAGCAACTGGTTGTCTCTCTTTAACACTAGCATCCTCCCTGCCTGAGTTCCACATGGACGCACTGACTGCAAATGTGTAGAGAAACGTCGGGGAGAAGTGCGCTGTTGCCACTTTTTTTTTTTCCTCCCCTCAATCTAACCAAAAATAAACATCGACAAAAACTGTGATTTTAATATGATTTTCAGTTAGCAATAAGCTCTCTCCGTCCACATCTGCTTTACACTGTGAACGATAATCATCTCTGTTACCCACGATAATAATAATAAAACTGTTACACATACGCACACGTGATGCCCAGAAATATCTACTGCACCATGTGGAGACCTGCGCGGATCTCGTTCGTGAGTCTATCTCGGCGATATAGTTTTCCACATTTTTCTTCAGCAATATTCTTTTCAGAAATATTAGCTGGTTGGTGGTTTTCAATAAGGAGACGTGTTTGTCATGTTGGGAACTGCCTTGCTTTAAAAATACAAATACGTCCAATTTATTTAGCTCAAGGCTTTGGTCGTGCATATTCATTTCCAGACACTTAACACGATTCTGCACGGCTTGCCAGATGAGCTCTGAGTGCTGCTGCTCTCTTACTATGTATACATATGCTAAGTGTATTCAAAATACCCA